>JANTPZ010096074.1:0-44644 GCA_025593235.1 Vachellia pachyceras | reverse complement strand
TTCCAGCATCAGGGTTAGCAATGACAGAGAAAGCTTCTTGAGAGAGATCCAAGGTGGCTTGGCATCCCGGAGAAGGGCAGCGGTCGACGACCTTGACGATGACGCTACCTCCCTTGCATGCCGGCACACTGTTGGTGCTGCTTGTGCAGGTAACTTTGTACCTTCTTCCACAAGCGGCCCCATTGTTGTAAATAGGGTCGCTTGCTGCAGCAATCATGGTCCCTTGATCTTGATTTCCGTAGCATGCCGATGCTGCCAATCACACCCTACCAATCAATTCCACTATCTATATCCAGTAGTGTTAGAGAGATGGGAACTAACCAAAACCATAACTCCCCAAACTTTCAATTTAACTCTTTCTGCTTAGTATTGTATTCTAAGTGCTATATGGTTTCCTCTATTAGATTTATGAAAACTTTGTACTACAACGCTTCCTTCTTGTTCCTTTGTTATCAACTACATCTAATCATTGGAATTTAAGAGATCGTCAACTCGTCAAGCTCATATAAAAAATAAAAGTTTTTTTCCCAACTTTACTCCTAATTCAAGAATATAGAGAATCACAACATTAGAATTGAAGTCTCCTCATATAGCATAGTAAATTGTAACACGGGTAATACTGTAAAAAATTAATTAATAACCCATCATATGATGACTTATATATGAGATTGTCTAATTTCTTTTGAAGAATATTTTATAAAACGGAACAGATGGAGTATATATCATTATCACTTGAATCCTGCCTTCCAATGGAATCAAAAAAAAATTTTAAATATCATAACTCTGTCTCAAAACTTGATGACTTTCTATAATTTTACCCCTATTTAATTTAAAAAATAAGAAAAATAACATTCCAAAGAACAATAAATTATAAAGGCAAAATTATACATTCATATATAATATATTTAACAAGGTGACTCATTAAAGATTAGAAAGAAAGAAAAATATTCTCGGACATATAAACCTATGAATCGGATGATAGAATTGTATATCCTAAACTTTGCCCCTGGTCTACTAAGAATCAGTAAGCAGTTAAATGCTTAATCTGATAATATACAAGACTCCGTGAGATATATAGTTTCACTGATGACACTAAAATGGAACCAACAAAGAGTAAAGCGCATATATACAGGAGTAGTAGATAAATGTGAGTAACTGTTGGAAATAAGTGAGTTAGTTAAAGTGGTTAGTATTAATCACTTAGTTAGTTAATGACCCACATGTCTATATAAAGGGTCATAGTGAATTGATTTAGTGTGTGATTGTATAATCATCACCACAAGGTGAGAGGACGAAGCATCCCCACCAAGAAGGGGAGGATAACTTGGGTCTCCCACTTCAAGAGTCCCCAAAACAGGGTTAGTTCATCACCCTCAAGAAAGGGTTGATTAGTGTTGTACCCAAAAGGGTTTATAATAATACATTCATTTTCTTCTTCCAATTCTTTCTCTAATGCTCAACATGGTATCAGAGCAGGCTATTTTCTTGAGATCAAGATTGCTAGAGTCTATCACAAGATTGCTGGATGACGCTGCCGATGAGACAAAGAAGAATAAAAAGAAAGTCAAGAAAATTGAATCTGGTGATCAAACTGTTGTAGCAGCAGAAGTATCAAAGGACGATAAACTTGGGTTGTTGGTTCAGCTTTGATCTCATCATTGCTGCAGATAAATTTCAAGAATATCCATGTGACGAGTCATTTGTGAGAAAAGGACTTTGTGCCCAGTTCTACAAAGTTTTGGTAGCAAACAGTCAAGAAGTTCAAACTTCCCTGATGCTCGGACAATCTCATCCTTATTCAACATATTATGTTCTCCCAAAAGAGGTAGGGATGGTTACAACACTTTCTGAGTTGCATTGTTAAATTCTGTAGACTCTTGGATTTGCCAGTGCCATTGTCCAAGCCAACTCTACCCAAGTCAGTAACTTGTTGGGTCTTATTACTTGATGAAGACGATGAATGATCAACAGTTGTTCTTCATCTATGAGAGAGACATCAATTCGGTCCGCAAAGGGAGCATTAAACCAGTCCTCAAAATTTTGAACTGAGTTAAAAATGCTTGGAAGGAGAAAATCAAGAAGGGACCACAATTCATGCAAACTATCCTGAATAGGGGTGCCAGTCAGCAGGAGTTTACATTGGATGTGATAGCCGGAGTCAAGAGTTCTTGCTAGAGCACGCAAAAGTCTTGGGATCGCTTTGATTCTGAGTTCGATTTCTCTTTTTCTTAGCACTGTCGTGCACCCCATTTGTCACGGAAGCTCCCCAAAATTTTCTTAGATAGATCAAAGATCTTGTAATCATGTGACTTGCCGAGAACCATTTTTACCCTTTTCTGCAGTGCTTTGATATTTCTGTTTTAACCTCTTGATTTTGTAAAGCAAGAAAAGGTCAAGAGTAATAGCAAGAAAGGTCGTAAAACAATCTTTGACCATACCATCACCTCTTCGGCTCAGAAGTGAAGGAAGAATAGTGAAACGCAAAGAGTTCTTTCAAAGGATGGATGAAATCAAATCGAAAGGAGGAGAAGAATGCATTCTTGATGCCAGTAAAAAGGGGGGATCCAACCCAGCAGAGAGAGAAGTCATGCAAGACCCAATTGTGTTTGGAAGATTCAAGAATCTGAGCCATGGGTTCTTGAAGGCTGTTGGGGGCCCTCTTGAGGAACGAGTTGAGATATGAGCATGAAGGAGATTTAATAAAGAATGTATCTGAATCATCAGTAACAAATGTGGTCCAGATCCGAATTGACCGAAGCATTAGATTTCCATTAATGATGACATACCCAAGAACTCCCATGAATATGCGTTGGAACCTTCAACTTCAATTTGGGATTGACAAAAGAAGCAGATCCAAACTGAAGTGAATGGCTGATTGTGATCAATAAGGTAACAGTTGAAGCATAAAATTTTCAGCAATGATGCACTTCCAGAGCAAGAGGAAACTGTTGATCATTGAGAAGAAGATTATGAAAAAATGTTTGTATTATTGTGTTGATCAAATTGTATAGTTTAACTCACCCTACTCCCTTGTAATTCTTTGTATTGGCAAGTTGAGCACCTAGAGTTTAGGGGTGTCAACTTGAAGGGGGTGTTGGAAATAAGTGAGTTAGTTAAAGTGGTTAATATTAATCACTTAGTTAGTTAATGACCCACATGTCTATATAAAGGGTCATAGTGAATTAATTTAGTGTGTGATTGTATAATCATCACCACAAGGTGAGAGGATGAAGCATCCCCACCAAGAAGGGGAGGATAACTTGGGTCTCCCACTTCAAGAGTCCCCAAAACAGGGTTAGTTCATCACCCTCAAGATAGGGTTGATTAGTGTTGCACCCAAAAGGGTTTATGATAATACATTCATTTTCTTCTTCCAATTCTTTCTCTAATGCTCAACAGTAACATATGGATACTGACGCTTGTATACAGTGTAAAAGGTGGCAGTTCCAGAGACAGCTGAAGCCACTGAGACGAGGCTCAAGATGGCAAGCCCCATCACGAACACTGCTTTCATGTCGATGAGAGCCATTTCTTCGATCACTCTAAAAGGAACCTTTCTGGAAGTGCGAATATAATTAAATGGTTTGTATATATAAGTGCGTCGAAGATGGGAGGATACATTGCTCCTTTTATAGCAAAACTCTTGGCCCATAAGATAAGTTTTATTCTTCAGAGAATTGAAGGTGACCGTCCTCACACGTTTCTCCGGCTATGGCCACACCATATATCTTTGAATTTTCACACAGATAATTTGGCACTTCGATTATTTAGTTTATGTAGTCATAGTTACAATCTCATATATAAGTAATTCAATCACTAGGCTGATCGAGGCTATGTATATAACTTATTAGATTGCTCCTTTGGTTCTACATCCTTGTAAGATAGAGAGACAATGCTTCTTTCTGTTGTATTATATTTACAGATCACGCCATTAAATTTTCTAGCTAAAGTTACGGCTTGCTTTTCGTCGTACGTGAATTTTTACATTAAGCCAGCTGGTTTTGGCAGCATCTCCAGCTTGCTGAAGGACTTTAGTTTGCTGCATTAACAGACTTTAATTACGGCAAGAGATCATTGAATACATAACTTAAAATTTGACTTAAGTGTCTGGCTTGGCAGTAGTATTTAAGGATTGTACTTTTTTTTGGTTTGCCTTTGGCCATCCGGCATCCAATACTTTTTTTCAGGATTACCAAGTTTATGAGTACCCAGCTCAATCGGATTGAGGATTTATGGAATCCTTCATGTGGTAAGCTCTTCCAATAAAGTTTAACATTATTATATACGGGATTTGAAATCAAGACTCAATGCGTGATGGTTGGATGCCTTTACCAATCCAACCAAACAACACTTGTTGGTTTTAAAGATTTTACTGTTTTGCTAAGCACGTATATTTACTTACTACTAATAAATCCTATTTATCAAGGTAATGTTAAGTATTAAATGTGACTACATCATTTTCTTTTCCTAGTCTCATTCTTGAATTAAAAAAATGAATGGTTGAGATTCCATGAAATGATTTTTTTTCTATTTTAAGGTAATCTATAGTTGTGAACAGTCTAGATCATATTTTAATATTTAGTGTTATATAATTTATAATATAATTTGATAACATATCAAATATCAACATTCAATTTTTAATTGAAAGTAGAGATGGGACCCATGGATGAAAGAAAGAATAAAGGAAAAGGAAAAAGGATGAGGAGGGATTTCTTTTTGTTTTTTTGTTTTTGGGTACAAATGAGGAGGGATTTCTTTTTTTTTTTTTTTTCCTGATTCGCCATTTTCATTCAAAGTTTCAAAGTCATCAGTTTTAGCCCAAGATCAGCCCATATATACCAAGCCCAACAAAAGGAAAATAATTTCCTCCCAAGCATTAAAATCAAATCAATGAGAGTTGGGAAGAACCGATTCCTTGTAAAGTGATAAACTAAAATGTAAATATCTGATGGAAGAAGTACTCATATTTAGTATCCAATAAGATAGATCATTTTACATGTTTTTGAATCAATGAGTCATGCCCCAATTTGCACGACAAACTTTGTGGATACTGGAATTTCTGTGGGCATGATGGTGGCTCCAAGGAATTTGAAACACAAATAACATAATCATCATCTGATTCATATATATATATATATATATGGTGCCATATATTATTATCTATACGATATGATATTCTATATTAACTTTTCACTTTGGTCGGCAATGAGAGAGATCCAAGGTATCTGTCTTGGCATCCCGGAGAAGGGCAGCGGTAAACAATCTTTATGGCGGCTCTTCCTCCCTTACACGGCTGAGGAACAATGTTGGCACCGCCACTCTTGCAGGTAACTCTGTACACTCTTTCACACACAGGTCCATTGTTGTAGATCGATTCGCTTGCTGCTGCTACCATCATCCCTGATCTCCGAATCCATATAGCATGCCGATGCTGCCCAAATCAACAATTATAACTGAGATTTTTCAAAATCCAGTTTTTGGAACTTCATTTCCATAGAATTAACATACAAACGAAGCATGCATATAGAGGGAGAAAACTAATGTGATGACTTGGTTCACCAAAAGACAAAGAAATGTGATGACTTGTATTATTTGTTGGAATAATTCAATAATGAATTACATATTACACTTATATGTAGTGCCCACTATTGCTTGATGTGGATTTGACAAATACAAAATCTTTTGTTGTAAGTCTGTGTTATTTTGAAGCCAATGAATGAATTTAGTTTCTGTTAAAAAGGGTTAAAATGTAAAAAACACCCGTCAACTTACATCCAATATGTACCCAACAACATAAACCCTTTTTTTGGTGTAAGAGTACGGGTAGAAATAACAAAACCTTTAAAACCACCTTAACATTGTCCAAATAGGTTCATATATTTCGAAATGTTGTGCTTTTGCATCATTGTCCTCACCTATTTTCAAGAAAAAAGCTATCCTAGCTGAGACCTTAGACTATTACCCTTGTTTCAGATTATTTACTATAATGAATTAGCTATTTATTATTTTATTTTTTTTGTTACAAATATATTATTTTATTATAATCGTTTAGTAACTGTCAATCCATTTTGGCCCATTTGACACGTTTTCATATGTCAGCCCAAATTACAAGGCAACTGGCATTGGTTTGTTGTTTATTTTTAATGGATCGGCCCATTTTTACGGAGCCCAAAAGACTGAAGAATACCCAAGCTATGTTCTTTTATGTTCTTTAACTTATGTGACAAAAACCCATCGTCCGTGGGTTCAACTGGCAAAGATATTGGACACTCTCACCAAAGGGAGAGGGTTCGATACCGGGGAATGTCACTTTGTTGTGGCTCCAGTCGTGACGCTTGGGGAGGCATCCTAACTCCTGGGTGCTTAGGTAAACGCCTGAGAGTAATTGACGGCTCACCCTGCCCAACATTGATATGACCTAAGAGGAAGGGAGATTTCGCCCTGCCCTTAGCTTGTGGGTGAGCTCAACCCCTGCTAAAATTTATATATCAAAAAAAAAAAACTTATGTGCCAAAAAATCACATCCACCACAAAAGACCTCAAAGTCGTAACCCAACATGCACGATTCAGGTAAAAAAAAAACCCAACATGCACGATAGAATTTTTGTGATGGTGGGGTCCATTTTCCTCACTCGTTCCAAGTCATCGCTTTTATGGGCCTTAGGTCCCCCCCCCCCCACACAAAAAAAACAAGTTTACACGGCAAACCTTGGGGATATTTCTACACAGATTTCAAATTTGCGTTGCATCACCTCATGATCAGCTGGTATATACATTGCGTTACATTTAAAAAATAAATAGTATTATGTAACTTATAAATAATGTCATTACAGTGTTGTATATTATATTTTGACATGAATATTTTTTTTAACATCTTCGTTTTTGGGTGTATATGAACTACCCAATTCCTTGTAATCAATGTTAACATCCAAGAATATTGGAGAATGACACCTAGGTTCAAAAGATTAATTTAATAACGTTTTAGGTTTTTAAAGAAGCTAATTAAAAGATAATCTTATAAGTCACTCCTAATAATAATTTCTAACTGAAACTTTCACATTTCCAAATTTTTTAATTGATATATATTACAACTAATCTTTCAACGAACTTCTTCTAAAATATGAATATAATTAAATTAATCTTTTGGATCTAAGTTTCATTCTTCCTCATAGGTGCTAAGGATAGAAGACGCTAAGTTGACAGCCTCTGGAGTTTGGAATAATTAGCTTTGCCAATCTCCAATTGGAGATTCATTGGATCCTCCAGCGGTGGTTGCCAAAGATTATGGCTATCTTGTCATAAATGCTGTCTTTAGATTTAGAATCCATTTCCATTAGGATTGTATTCTATGGTTATGATTCTACCATATGTTTTTTTCATTCCGTCGAAAATCGATTTTATGGTATAGACGTTTATGACCTCCCCTCTGCCGTAATGATTCCTCTGGCATTCTGATTTTGTATTTACCCCAGTCTAAGAGCACTGCCAATAATGATGATGATGATGATGTATAGGAGTAACAACAGCAACAACAGTGTGGTAATACTAGTCATAGTACTAAAAGACTGATTCAAGAAGAAAAGAACTAACACCTATATAAATAGGCCGGGTACCATGTCTTGTATCAATATAACTCCAACTGAGTGAAATCAAGCGCTCTCTTCGATCTTGAAGGTGGATTCAAATACGCTTTTAGGTTGTGCGAGAATTCTGAGAGAATCCCATCTTATTCTTATTAAAAATTACAGAAGCATTATGGCCTCCATCGCCATACTCACCCTCCTCCTCCAATCTTTCCTCGTCTCCTGCAAATTCTTCTTCCTTAAGCTTTTAACGGAAGGCTTCGCCATGAAAGAAACTCGTCTCTTCTTCACAAGCCCACACACTTCTCAGTACACCAACCTTGTCGCAGCACTCGAATGGTTATTTCTTCTTCTACTCTCCACAGCCTTCTTATTCTCATCAGCCACTGTTGTTTTTGCATCAGCTTTAACTTGTAGGAAACCAAACTTGTCCTTCAGAGATTTGCATTTCAAATTATTCTTCAAAACATGTAGAGGGCTAATCATCACTTGGTTCTACGCATCTGTCTTAGATCTTGGTTATTTAGTCCCTTCATTCATCTCCATATTTTACTTATCTATGAACTTCGCTTCTCCAAATCGCCCGACAATGTTTGTTTATGTCATGTCGGTTCTCGTGTTCTCTTTTCTGGTATTCCTGACAGTGGTTTGGAACACGTCTGTTGTTATCTCGGCACTTGAAGTCGAAAGTGGACTCGAAGCGATTGGGAAGGCTTTGCAGATTTTGAAGCGCTTGAAGGGACAAGAGTTTCTGCTAAATATTGTGTATGCAAGTTTTGCTTTGATTGTGCAGATATGGTGGCAGTTGGAGAGGAAGAAGAAAGGAACTTACGATTCACTGTTTCTGGCATTAATTTTGGTGAATTTTACTTGTCTCGTTAGGATGTCAATTGTCGTTAAATGTGTTTTATCATATGTGTAAGTTCAACCATGGGGAAGAGGTTGAATTGCAGGGAAGCTTGGAATATACTGAGTTGCCCGTTAACGAACCAATGATTGGAGCAGAAGCATCATAGGGAACAAAGTATTGTCAAATAATTTCTTTATGTATTTTGGTGGTCGTTTGTTCCTCTTTGTTTCCAGGCATGCCGTTTCATGTACGTAGATGCTTTGAGCTTTCTCATTCACAAGAAGACTGTGTAGCAAGTTATATATACACTTGTATGTTCTGGTTTTAGGCATGGGTCTAATTCTAATTAAGCTGGTTTTCGAAAGCCGCTTTTTGAATTAACTTTTTGAAAATGATTTCATGTTGCCTTTCTCTTAACGCTTTATGGAAATGATTCCATACATTTAAGTATATGATAAGAGTTCTATTTCAATTTGCTGAAAAGTGCTTACAAAACAATGATTTTTCTTAAATTATAGATACTGATATTTTAAATAGAATGAAATTTGATGGATTAAATATTTTATTAACCCACTTTTTTTTTATAATAGAACTGAATGGGTTATGGCTTTGTGGCTACAAACCTTTCGGACCACCTTCTTTGTGAGAACGTTCACCCGCGGTCAGTAAATGTTGACATTTTTTTAAAAAAGAGTAAGGGTATCAACATCTTTTCAACGAATAATTTAATTTCATTTTGCACTCAAGACATTGCATTGAATGAAATTTTTCTTAATCAAATTTTCATATTGGCTTGAATATTATCCGTAAACATAAAAATGACGGTATTATTCATTGTTTTATTATGCCAATAAACCTAATAACTAAGAATTTTGATGTAGTATATCAGCCAATAATATTTTTAAAGTAATATTAAAATATCTAAATAAAAACAGTTCGTACATAAATGGATGTGTTGAAGGAGAAAAGAAATCGCAAACTTTTAGTATAGGAAGATAAAACAGTTTATGAGTAACACAAACAGGTAAAGATGTTTATTACTAATCGGCCTGTTTGGGAACGTGGTAGAGAAATACTTTTACGCAAGTCGAGATAAATATGAGGAGGAGATTATCTCGTTTTACGGAAAAATACTGTTAAACGTGCGTTTGGCTTTTTCAAATATTGTCACGAACAAACCCAATTACTTATATAAAGAAAAGCACGCAGTAAGTTTCAAAATTAGGAAATGAAGTTTCCAAAAAACTGAAATGTTACACATGTAAGCATATCAAACAGATAGATAAATCAGACGAACCAGATTTCTTGATCCCTCCTCATGCAGCCATTTGCTTAAAGCCAGTGGATTCAGTCCATTTAGATATGTCAACAATACTAAAATATTCATTACTTTTGCGCCAAGTTTCAGAAAACTCGAGCTCCTAATTAAATATCAGTATATAGAGGTGAAAGTTGAACTATTACTGCAGTATACACATGTAAGAGGCCTTTGACTAGCATACTGTGAACAATTAAAATAATCAATATTCCTTCCGGACTAATTCAAACTCACCATTTTATGTAGTTAAAAAAGGTTATCGTTTTATGAATTAGCATATCTCCAAGCAATTAATTAATTCCCTTTCAAAATCAAACGTAGTAATATAAGACTGATTCAGAAGGGAAAAACGCTAAGCCAAAATATAAATAGCACTGATAGATGACCATTGCTTATGCCATTTCCAGTGCCAGAAGAGTCTCAAATCCGTGACATATTAGTACTCTCGTACAAAGATGGAATCCAATTCTCTTCCAAGTTTTGTGAGAATTTCAAGAGAATCTCTTTTTATTTTTCTGAAAAACATATGTCTTATGGCCTCCATAGCCTTACTCATCCTTCTTCTCCATTCGTCTCTCTTTTCATGCAATTACTTCTCCATTGAGCCTTTAACCAAAGATTTCTTCATGAAGCAAGCGAAGTTGTTCTTCGCGCGTCCAGGAAGCTCTCAATATACAGTCATCGTTACCTCTATGACTTCAGATTTTCACAAGTTAGCAGCACTCGAATGGTTCTTCATTCTTGCCCTCTCCATGGCCTCCTTATTCTCATCGGCCATTACTATTTCAGCATCAGCTGTAACTTATGCAGAAGGAAAATTATCTTTCAGATATTTGCTTGCCAGTGTGTTCAGATCATGCAAAAGGCTAATAGTCACTTGGTTCTACGTATCTCTCTTTCATGTTGGCTATTTTTTCCTTGTATTCTCTTTTATTTTCCCCTTCACTGTGAATTTTTCTTCTCCGTTATTTTACCCGACAACCTTTGTCTATGTCCTGTTGATTCCAGTGTCAGCTTTCCACATGTACCTTGCTGTTATTTGGAAAATGTCTATTGTTGTTTCAATGCTCGAGGAGAATAAAAGTGGACTTGAGGCATTTGGGAAGGCTTGGAAGATTTTGAAGGGATTCAAGTTACAAGGGTCTTTGCTAAATCTTTTGTATGACATACCGGTGTTCATTGGTTACATCATGTGGTACAAGGAAAGCTCAAAGAAATTAGGAGCTTACTATTTGCTGGTGATGGGACTACTTTTGTTGAACGTTGCTTGTGTGATGAAGATGTTAGTTGTGGTGGCCTTCACAGTGTTATACCATAAGTGCAAGCAGAGGCATGGAGAAGAGATTGAGTTGCACGGAGGGAGCAGCTTGAAATACGCAAAGATGTCTGATAATGAACTGATGATTGGATCAGAAATACCATAAGGAAGAATTAAAGATGTTGCAAAATAACTGCTTCATGTGCCTACGTGCTTGATCATATTTATTTCTTTTTGTTAATGCATGCATAGACATTGTGTAAAGCCCTACCTATCTAGTTGTTTTGTTCTTGAGTGGTTATTTATTAGAGGCCTTGGTTAATTAAGTAGTTGGTGATCTGATTATTGTTTCCGTCTTCAATAATATATTGATGAAGCCTATCTCTATAGTGTCCTTGAGCGGTTGAGCCAACCCTTTGATGGTTCAATTCGACGTCTCATTTAGTTATTCGGAAAGGAATAAAAGGTCCAAAGATTGACACTCAAAATGTTATAATTAGATCTTAAAGATTGACAGAATTACCATCAAATTCCAGCAGAAGTTGAGTCTGGTTGTTATTAACGGTTGGTGAAGTTGTTAATAACAACCGGATCAGCTACTGCTGGGACCTGATGGTAATTTTATCAATTTTTGGGACCTTTTATTCATTAATCCATCTATGTAGGATCTGCTGATAAATTTCCCTTAATTATTTTTATCATATTATATTTCTTCATAAAAAAAAAAGAATATATCTTCATGGACGTAAAGGTTTAGTCTATAAATAGAAGTTGACATCACTTATATCGGACAGACTTAAATATTGAAAAAAAATATTTCATATGGTTGAGCTACTCTCTAGCTCTCGAGTTCTTCGTATTTCCCCTACCTCTCGTCTTACCTCCCCTATCATCTCAATTCTCTCATTCCCCCTCCAATTCTTCTCTGTTTCTGCACAAAGTTGATTTTAGTTAGAGTATATTAGAGTTCATATGATTCTGCAAGGGGATTAAAGTTTGGCAGTAATTAATTAGATAAGTTTCAAAGATGTTTCATGAAGATTTGGTTTGATGAAATTTTCCTTGGGAGATCAGATGGAGGCTCAAGCACTTGAATTGTGAATAACAACATACGAAGCCCAAGTTAAAGCAGACAATGATTGGGTCGCCACCCAAAATTCAATGGTTGGATGAAGGACAAAAGCGAAACGGCGTCGTATTTATTTTGAACTTTTTGGTTTTTTTATTGAATTTCTTCCTCCAGCTGGACGCTGGTGACAAAATACAGGCAAACTGTACATTGATCGTCTTCACGCTTCTAACACCCCTGATAATGCCTCATCTTCTTTTATTTTTATATTCTTTTTGTTATAATTTAAATAAAAGATAGCACTTTCTAATACCCATTCCAACATAAAATGTAAGTGAATTCTAAAATAATGTTATTGCTCACGATACAAGTTGCTGAGTAACCAATGACGATTTGTCACCATTTCTTATGTCTTATGAATTGATTGAAGTGAGTTAGTTATATCGTGAAGAATAGTGGGAGCTATTAGTTACAACTAAATATTCCCTTACTGATAAGTATATTTAAAGTGACAAATAGCTTCAGTCTCCTCCTGTTGCAAACATCTCTATTAGATAGATCTGTTGTTCTTGAGACTTGCAACCATACATGTCTCCAGAAAATACGCTTTGCTGGAATACAAAATGGTACACGTGTTAGCTTATCAAACCGGAAGATAAATTGGAGGGATCAGATATTTCATGACTGCTTCTTATGATGAAGTCATTTTCTTGAAGCCATCAGAGGATTCAATCACTTCAAATATGTATTACTCACTGCATCATGTTTTAGAAAACTCAAACTACTTATTAATTGATGTAGGAGCTTTGACTAGTATTCACTAGCTCCTATTGACAAGGACCAGTCACCAAATCATCAATTTTCCTCTTCAAGACTAACTCAACTCATGATCATTTTATAATACACATCTGCTATTACATAAAACTGTTGATTGATTAATTAAAATAATCCCCTTCGGAAATCCCCAGTTCGTCCTTATTCTCATGATGAAAGTCTTGTTGATTATTTAATTTTTATTTCATCTTTTGTTATATAAATTAACTTCCTATATATTTTATAGACATTCTTAAGCACTGATAAAAGAGGAGGGGTTGTGTTAGATAATCAATAATAAAATTCTATCAAATTTGTACGAACATGTCGACGTAGTTCTGTTACGTGAATTAGCATACATGGCTGTAATTTCCTTCCAAAAACCACATGCAATAGTATAATTAAGACTGAATGAAAAGGAAGAACTCTAAGCCTAATATAAATAGATTGCCATTGCTTCCAGTACCGTATAGTCCGCTCTGAGATATCAGCACATAATCATCTGCAACATGGAATCCAATTCACTTTCAAGCTTTCTCAGAATTCTAAGAGAATCCCTTCTCATTTTCCTGAAAAACAAAAGCCTTATGGGCTTCATCGTCTTACTCATCTTACTCCTCCACTCTTTGTTCTTCACAAGCAGATTCTTCACCATGAAGTTTTTACCGAAAGATCTTGCCATGGACAAAACTCGGCTGTATTTGACCGGTCCAGGTAGCTCTTAGCATACCAACATCGCTGCCGCTGTAACAGATTTGGTGCCAAAACTTATCTTTCACAGATTTGGTGCCAACTTTATTCAAATCTTGCTGTCCAAGGCTGCTAGTTACTTGGTTCTACATATCTCTCTTTTATCTTGGTTATCTTTTCCTCACACTCCTTTCGATTTTTCCCTTCACTCTGAAGCTTGCTTCTACTTTTCGCCCGACAACATTTCTTTATGTGATATCATTTCTCGTGTCAGCTTTTCATATGTACTTGGCGGTTGTTTGGAATATGTCTACTGTTGTTTCAGTACTTGAAGATATGAAAAGTGGGATTGAGTCTTTTGGGAAGTCTTCGCAGATTCTGAAGGGATTCAAGCTACAAGGGTTTCTGCTAAATCTTGTGTTTGGAGTTCCTGATTGGATTGTGTTTATCTATTGGCTCATGGCGATCAAAAGGAAAGGAGCTTACGCTTCACTGTTTTCTGATCTGACTTATTTGAATATCACTTGTGGGATTAAGATATCACTTATGGTGGCTTATACTGTGTTTTATCACAAGTGCAAGCAGAGCCATGGAGAAGAAGTTGAATTGCAAGGAAGCTTTGAATACATGAAGGTGATGTCCAGTGGGCCAATGATTATTGCAACATAGGTACCATAAGGAAGAAATTGTTATAATAATTTATCCATGATGTATTTGACCATTTATTAGGAGTTCTTAATTTTGTTTCCCTAGTATTATATAGGGTTTAGATACTTGCCTTGCTCATAATTATCATAAGTTTTGTAATTTCTCTTCTGCATCGTGAACTATTATTACCAATGCTTTCTGGCTTCTTCTTGCTTCAGCAATTTCATGTTTCAATGATGCCAAGGGGGAAAAGTAACTGTTCATTGAAAATCCAAATAAGGAACTAAGCTTAAAATCATCTGGCAACGGAGGAAGAGGGTCCTCAGCTTCAAAGCAACCCTGTTCTAAATGATGATATGGTATATTTGAAGAAGAATATAATAGTGACATTCTCTGCGATTCAACTATGAAATGAAATTATCCTAAGAAGAGCAAATCAAGCGTCATCGCCATCACTTTCAGCAACATGGGCTTCTAGAACTTGCAAGTAGCAGATAATTTAACCAAAAAGGCGTATTAATGGACCGCCCAAAAAATGATGGTCAATGGAATAAAATGGTAGAGTAACTAAACACTCAACAAAAGATAACAATCTAGCATCAAATTGATTGGCTCACTAGATAAACAAAGATGGTGTATCATGCTATAATCTATGTTCAATTCCTGTAAAAAAAACATTTTAAGAGTAAATTTTGTAAGTATACTCTTAAAATTGCCTGAAGACAAGAGTTGAAGTTTGCGGAAACACTTGATCTTGTTTGGAATGTATTTTGGACCTGTGAAATGTATTTTCACACAAATCGATACAAAACTCCTCTCACATATTTATCTAAAAATTTATAAATAATTCTCCCATTGATTTAAGCACTTTTCACTTTTCTCATGTGCAGCCTCCCAAATGAACAAAAGTGGAATGGGCATTAAATAGCAAAAGCAATTATTAATGCATAATTAATTTTTTTAATTATTCTACTTTTAATAGGTCAATAATAATTAATGCGTCGTTCTTGAATGATGTATAGTTTCAATTATATAAAAATTTTGAAGAGCAAAAAATAATAGAACAAAGAAGTAACGTTGAAAAAAAAGGTTAAAGTATACGTTTGGTTCTTCAAGTTTCAGTTTGGTCCCTTAAATTTAAAAAGTACAATTTTAGTCCTTTATTCTTAACGCTGCTCGTTTTATTTAACGGAAAATGCTAACTCGGCAAATTTAAATAGTGATTCTGCTATTAAATGCTTATAAAATATAGTCAAATTTTAAAGTATAAAAATATATATTAAATTGCTAGATATTTTAACATTATTTGATTACAAAACAAAGATTGAATTAACATTTTCCGTTAAGTGAAACTAACAGTGCTAACATTGAAGGATTAAAAGTGCACTTTTTAAATTTAAGGAACCAAACTGAAATTTGGTGTAAATTTAAAAAACTAATACCTTGTTTGGTATGATGGAATTAGAGGTAAGCAAATGGAAATGGAATTGATTTCCATGAAGATTGTTTGTTTGGTACAATGGAATTGGCTTCCATGTGGAAGCCAATTCCATCAAAATAGCCTGAAATCAATTCCATCCTATAAGCTCAGTTTTGCAATTCCATATCCATAATACCTCTTCTACCCTCTGCCTTCGACCTGCCTTATTTCAACCAGGCAAGGAATATCTTCATCGTCATCAGCCATCTACCTTCAACTTGCCTTCGACCTGCCTCGCCGTCATTGTCATCAGCGTCATCACCGGTCGAGCTTCTTTCTCCGGTCGAGCTTCTTTCATCGTCAACAGTGTCATCGTCATCGTCCTCATTAAAACAGGTCGAGCTTCTTTCTCCGGTCGAGCTTTTTTCATCGTCAACAGCGTCATCGTCATCATCCTCATTAAAACAGGTCGAGCTTTTTTCTCCGGTCAATGTGGATTTGCCGGTCGTCATCAGCGTCATTAAAACCAGTTGAACTTTCTCCGGTCGATGTCATCAGCGTGAGCGTTGTCGTCTACCATCATCGTCATCGGCGGCATCATCATCTTCGGCACCTCCGAGAACCTTCGCAAGCATTCCCATTTCCAGCGACCATGCCTTCCTGGTGTGGATTTCCGACGAGCATTCCAATTCCCATTTACGTTGTCGTTCACTTTCCTGTATGAAGAATGGGGTGTGAGAGATGAAATTTTTAATTTTCAATACCCACTTTTTTACCTTGGAATCCGTAAAAGCTATAACTTCCTAAACATAAATCACTTTTCAAAATCTAGTTTTTACCTCGGATTCTGTGAAACTTAGGTTTCAAAATAGCTTCCAAACAAGCTCTGAATATAAGTTGCTTGTTTGGCAACACTTGGCTTGTAGCCATAAACACGTTCAACAGTGTTTTTTTGCAAAACGAGACAATTTCCTCCACATATTTGCCTCGACTTGTGTGAATAAACCCATAAGTACTTCTCCACCGTTTTGTCAAACGGACCCAAGATCTCTAAAGAAGACGATTAAATTTTGTTGGGTATATAATTGGCCGACGGCCGCAAAAATGACCGGAACGGATAAACAGAACCCTACGGAAGCCTCTGGAAGATGGCCTCTACTACTCTTCTACCGATTAACGGTTGCTTTCTATCTTCTTCTCCTTCGTCAAGTTTCCCTACTCAACATCGATCTGCCGCAATCCTTAAGTAAGTTCAGCTATCGTCTCTGTGGCCCGCTACTTACTTCCGCTCCATGTTCTTTATAGCACTTGGTTTCCAAGATCAATTCTTTCAACGAAGGAGAAACTTATTTCGAATGAGTTCAATCCTCAATCTGATAACTTATAAGTTTGGGTTTCCATTTTTTCGTACTCACGTTTGTGCAGCTGAAATTTTAATGGAAAATAACGGAACTGGTCTTTCGAATTCTCGACGATTTTTCTGCGATTCAATTTCTTCAGTTAGTTCTTCGAACTTATGTTGGCGACTGGTTTCAAAGCATAACTTTTTGTGAAATATGGAACTCGCATCAGTGATTGATGGGTATTGGGTATTTTATTATGAAGCGGTATCATCGCCTATCTTGGTGTAATAGGTAACCAATAAGTGGGAACAATTAGAAACGTTCCACAAAGAAATTAAAATGAAAAGAAATGATTAGTGATTACTTCTCCATTCGGGCGTCAAATATATGTATGTAATTTGGACAATAATTCCATCTTGAACTTGCAGCTTTCCTTGGGGATTCCAAAATATACTTTGCTACGAGATTGATGTCATCATACTTTGTTGTAATGATTCTTTAATAATTGATGTGGCAGAAAATAGGATACTATAACAAGAGACTTGATTTTAATATGGGAATTAAAATAAGAGGGATCAATCTTTTTTTTTTTTTCAAAGAGAGGGATCGATCTATTCTGGCATATTATCGCTAGATTTTGGTGTACAACCAATTAGTCCATGCTATGATGCGTAGTTCGCAATAAAAGATATCATTACCACTATTACGGCTGTAGCACCTTCACGAGCTACTGGAGTTTTATTACTGATTTCTCAGGACAAAGGTCTCATGTGCTGATTAGGTTTACTCTGTTCTTGACGTAATCTGTGAGACTTTCTGGCTGGCCCAATCAGTTATAGAGCTTTCATTCCATTGAAATTTTTAATGAGCTTATGCTTGCGAAGCTGAAGTTTGGTTAAAATATCTTGTTAGTGATCGGTAACCCAAAGAAATGGGGAAAAATAATAATCCCCTTTTCATTTCAGGTGGCAATGGAGAAGGGACCAAGATGTTTTAGTTTCGAGCAGAAGCAGGAGTCAAGCATTTCGAATATTGGCAAATTCCAATGTATGCATCAAGTCTGGACTTCTAGCAACTTTGATCTTGGTGTCATCTTTTACTTCTGCTACTTGCATCACTATAGTATTTGTTCCTTACATGCACTTGTGTGGTATGATGGCTTGCAATCCTCTTCCCAGGTGTGGAACGTCTATAAGTAAAAGATACCTCAAGTCTATTGTTGATTTAAAAGAACTAACCTTAAGAGGAAGGGATCACATCTCTTTCTGGATTACTCGTATAAATTGTTGGAACCTATCAATGTTTTTAGGTATGATCCCATTCATGGTTTATGCAGTATTATACATGTACAGACAAAATGATACAAATTCATGAATGAAGAGAAATAACTGAAAATTGTGAGAGAAAAGCAGGGAATAGCAAAGGTAGAAGCGGTGTTGTAATTAGGAGTTATACTGATAAATATCGCATAACCTACCAGAGGAAAGCTAGGCGTTTGAATTAGTCAAAGCAGTTGTTAGGATTTGAATTAGTCAAGGCATTGTTTTCATTTAAATTATTGTTATCAGTTTGTTAGCACAAAATAAGGCTATTAATCGGCCATTAGTTTGTTATCTCCATAGATCTAGGACATTTAGGTTGAGTCACTTGTAATCAGTTGCTTATAAATATCTTAACCCTCTCAAGGTTGGGATATCGAATAGTAATCAAGTCTTTTCATTTTAGAGATTCTCTTGGGCTCTTATTTTACTCTAAACAGCTAGATACATACTGTTGCAAGTAACTAAGAGAGTTTGTGTTTTACTTATCTGAGATCCAGCGCCTAACATATACACTGTTAAATAACTTGAATTATATCTGTGGATCAGTTGGCCCAAAAAAGCCCTCTTTTTTTGGGTGGGTTTTGTTGTTTTTTTTTTTTGGGGGGGGGCTATGGCTGTGCACATTAACTAATGTCGAAGGGAGTTGACCCCAATATGAGGCGTTAACGATACTTGTTCCATCCGTTTTATGATTAATACAACTGCTGCCCACTGGAAATAGACAAGAAAACTGGAGTTGCACATTGAAAGCATTCTTAAACTCCTTAAACTTCAAGATTATTAAACTTGCTAATATCGTTTGTGTCTAAATTCTGTCCTATAAAGGTTGTGATCATGATCATTTATATGATAAACATCAACATCAGGCCCTACTACTGCCTTTTGGCACTCTATTAGAAGATGAGGTTTGCTATCTTCTTGAGAAGTAGTGTGTCCCATGGGCCATGGCATACATGCAAAGTAATTGGTTATACGCTAAACTAATTCATTTTCAATATGGATCTATGTCATTTAATATACTATAATGAAATCTTTCTATGGAATATATTGAGTTCTATGACCTTCTGCTGCTAATGTTTATTGCTTCCCATCTAGCTTGTGTTAGGATGATAGACATGGGATACTAATTCATCACTGCCTGAAGATAAATTACATCTGTTCTTTATGGGATGCTATCTTTCCTTTAATAAAATTTTCATTTTTTCATTAATGCTACAGGTTTCTTCAGGTAGAGATGGTTCAAATAAGGATGTGATCATGGTTGATCCTGTGGAAGCTAAGCGATTGGCTGCCAAACAAATGGCTCAAATTAAAGCAAGGGAGAAGCTCAAGGTGAATGAAATTTTTATCTTGATTTGATATCGTCTGCCTAAGTATAAATTTCACACAATTTGATCTCTTTCTCTTTTTATTTTCTTTCGGGGAGAGTGGTTTAGGTGAAATTACATGTTAGATGAAACTACATCTGTCGAACTCTTGTGGATCTCAAGAGGTCCGGTATGTTTTGTTTTCCCCTTATATCCCATAGGAAATTCTGGAATTCAATTGAATTGGGAGTTTCTTTTTTTTTTTTTCCAATAATTATTGCCGACAAATGAGAGTGGTGACTGGTACTTGTCCGCTGGTGAATTTAAGTTTCCCAAGCACTTGGAAACCTGATTGTAAAATGCCTGGGCTTGTCAGATACAGGAATTTCATATTTATTCTGTTGTATATGTTTGTAAGGATATTCATTTCTTTATACACATACAGACGCTCAATATTTTTACATATGTTTCATTACATAGTAAATTAGGATACCCATTTATAAGACGCTTTAATGTTATTTTAGAAGTGTAGAAGTTCAGTTAGTCTTTTTCCTCTCACCACTTTGGGAACCAAAATTGTTAGTAATTGCATAGTGAATCTCGTAGAACCATGCTAATCTATTCAGTTGAATCAACTTAATGTTGTGACTGTAGAGGAGACGTCTAATTGAGGCAATCAATGGAGCATGGGCAATGATTGGTCTCACAGCTGGCTTGGTTATTGAGGGTCAAACTGGAAAAAGTATTCTAATGCAGGTAAAAATATGTAATTTATTTTTAACACTCGTTTATATCCTCAAGTCATGTACACACGGTTCTTGCTTGAACACAATTACTCAAGCATAAAACACACCCAAGTGGAGGAGCATTTGGTATATAGTCAACTTCTCTTAGGGCCATTTGGCTTAAAAATTTAATGGGATGATAGTTAAATATATTTTTCTTATTTTTTTCAGTTGGCAGGCTACTTGAGTGCAATTATTCATATTTTTGTGCGGTAGATCCTTCCAAGAGGTGTACGGTTACATCATATTCAAGAACAGCATATTCTTTCACATTCTTTGCAATCAAACTGTACGAGCTATCCAATGACATTAATTTTCGTCATATGTATAAAGCCATGCAACGTGCATCATTCAGCTTTCCTGTAACCTGCAGCTATCAGTTCAGTTTTGCTATATATGCTTCTATTTGCCCACTCAACCGGCACTAATTTTCAGTTTAGCTGTAATAATATTAAGCTCACACAGTTCACTGCTCTTATATCAGTTATATGGCCTCAAAAAGAAATTAATTTTATAACAAGAAACGAAAACTTTTTCACACTTGGGTCTTTACAAATCTCAGCATGTTGGTTAGTGATCTTTTTTCTGTCCCTTGTTTAAAAAAGTTTGCAAGTTTGTGAGGTTCTAAATCGACGGGATAGGATTCTCGTTATCATGATTGATTGGAACTTGTGAACTTGGACCTTAAAGAAGAACTTTTTGAATTGACAACATCCTATGGACCTTACAGACAAGAATTAGTGACCGAAAGGCCCAATCTTGAAGTTGATATCATAAACTAAAATGACATGCTCTAATTTTTACCCATTTGTCTCATTGTCTCTTCGTAAGGGAAATAAAAAGAAACAATAGACAAGAAGATTTATATCCACTAATGAGAAAGGAAGAAAGAAATAGACTGTAATCAATGTGCATGTTAAATTAAATTTTCTGATGAAAATATCAAGTGTGGGCGGATGCCTTCTAGATGTAGTTTCCTTCATGGTTTCTACTGTGTGCAGGAATGCTGCTTCACCATTATTGAAGAGAACGCCGCTTACAAACTTCCTTTTTTTTCCCTTGCATGACCTTCTCTTTTAGGGCCGTTTGGTTTGATGGAATTTGGAGGTATGGATATGGAAATGGAATTGGAATTGATTTCCACATCCATGCATGTTTGGTATGATGGAATTGGCTTCCACATGGAAGCCAATTCCATCAAACTCATGGATTTCCAATTCCACATGAAAAGCTTGGATTTCCAATTCCATGTTGATAATTCCATCTAAAATTTTTTTAATTTGATTTAGGTAGTTTTAAAAGTTAAAAAAAAAGATTTTTTAATTTAGAAGTGCTTTTAGGTCTTTTCATCTAAAAATCATACCTCATTTCCAGGACATACTAAACATACTTTTAAACCTCATTTCCATTTTCATTTCCACATCCACATCCATATCCATATCCATCAAAATGAACTCTGCGTACCAAACGAGGCATTATGAAACCAGTCTTGAAAGAAGTCTTTGTTCCAATCTTATAAAGTCATAAAAACTGAAAAAGCAAGGGAAAATTGATAAAAAAATCATTTAAAAATTTATCGTTCAGAAAGACATAAATTGAAGTATCGATCCTTCTGTATATAAAAACATATATGGTCTTTTTGTCCAATAAATTTGTAAGTAAGAATTTTTCACTGATTTTTTGAAAAATTTAATAATAATAATTTAAATAGTAATATTGTACCTATTTAATTTTTCAGTTCAGAAAATCAAGGGTAATATAAGGTCATCCATCCCAAAAGGAAAAAAGCAAAGGCGTGGGTTTGAAACTTGACTACAGTAAATTAACTCAGGCAAAAAAGAAAAGGTTCAATTTGTATTTGCATTTTTATTTTTGGAGGTAACACTAAATATGATAACCTAAATACACAAAATTATTAAAGAGAAGCTATAAATCAAAGCATGAGGAAATACATATAGAAGGCCTATTGAGGCATATTCATAGAATATCTAATTTGGCCAAACAAGCCAGTTGAGTAATGCGCATGACATTTCAACTGCTTTTAGTTTCTTAGGTTTAAGATTACATCAATCAACTTTCCATTCCCAAGAATTTAGTTAAATGGCTGCTACCACTGTTCCCTCATTCTGCCTCCAAACGACCCTTTTTCAATCTTCTGGTATCACTTCCTTTTCCTTTCCAGCTGTGATCTTCTATGGTGGTATTTTTTTCAGGAGAGACACAACACTCTGCTTTTATTAGCTGATACGGAAAGGGAAAAGAAAAGATTAGATTTTTTTTAGAGGATTAATGTGTTATTTTAAGATTTTTTTATGAACTATGTTCATAAGGCATTGTAACATCCTAGAAGATAACATTTTCATGGGAGGAGGGTAAAGAGAAGACCAAGCTTTTCTTTTTCTCTTTCCCTTTTATCTTGTATGGTTTTTTTTTTTTCCAAAACCATGTCCATTCCCAAAATTAAATTGTTGACCAAAACATCTTGACAAAAATACTCTATTTTTCGACCTTTGAGTCAAATATAATAATTTGTCTATAAAAGGGAAAAAAATATCAGGCTTATTTAAGTTGACTCTAAAATTATTCATTAATTTTATATCATTTATATGCTTGGGAATTTCAATACTGAATTTTGAAATTCAAGTTATGATGAGGTGCCAAATCGAGATATCAATTAACCTTCTTACATTGGCTCCGTTTGGATAGCCTGTTGAGAAAACGGACACAGATTCCGAGGCAATTTATGTGAGAGGAAAAGTGTCTCGGTAAGCGTACCCATTGTACCAACGGGCAAAACAAACAGAGTCATTATCATTATACCTAAGGAATATATCAACATTTCTCTACAAGCAACTTTTAACCTAAACAGTTTTCCTTAAATAATTACAACCTAAGATTCAACTTATCGAAACTTTGGTTTATCAAGATAAAAATAAAAACTTTTATGGCATGATGGACACCTTTATGGCATCTCAGCCTGGAAAGAACATAACTTGAATGTGAATAAATCAAGAAAGATCAGGAGCAATTAGTTAGGTATATGAATGGTGAGAGAAGGGCATTGTAGAAATTAGCCATAATCCCATAGAAACTAATACTCTGACATGTCATTTAACTAAGACTACTCATAGGATGGGAGGAAACTTCTGTATCTTTGACCAACAACTGCCTCTATACCAAGAGGCGAAGTCTGAAGAGAAAAACTATATGGATATCTATATTATTTGGTGTAGGTTCCTTTTAATTATATCGAATGTAGTATTTATTATTAACTGATAAAGTATGATCCATCACTTTAATATTTTTTCTCAGATGCCTAATGTTATCTTTCATGATTCTAACACCCTAATCTTATTTATAGTGCATCTAATGCTATAATTCATAAATAAGATTATTAGATGTAACTGAAAAATAACGTCATGAAGTATATTATACACAAGAAGGGAAGTAACATCATTCTAATGGATGCACCAGAAAAGAAAATTAGGATACTGAATTCTATTTACTAGACTCTACTCTCCATGTTATTTTTTTAAGTTTTGAAAAGTTTAGATGAGTTAGTTCATGAAAACTTATTAGGGTCATGATATACCTTCAGATTCAGAGAACGTTTCTAGATGAATAGTGGTTGAAATAAGGAAAAGACGAAAGGGAGAGGGAAGGTGGGTGGAGGTAAGGTCAACAAAAGAAGGAGCTTCCTAGGAAAGAGGCATTGTTGGATGAAAGGCAACAATAAAAAGATGGAGATGGACACCAAACCGATCGAAGCTATCCAATCACTGTTTTTTTTTTCTGGAAAAGTTTGTTGCCATTTAAACACCTTCCTCCCTTACGCAGTCCCAAACCCTAGGCTTGTTTGAAAAGGAAGAAAAGTTGAAAAGAAAAAATGGAAAAGAAAAAAAAAAGGAAATATTATCGTTCATCTTATCTAAATTGACAAGAAAAATATAGATGAAAGAAAATGAGTAAATTATTGAATCTCTAAAATATCTTTAGATAAATTTTTTTAATAAATAGTTAAATAAGTCAAGTATCCTTAAAACATATCAAATATAACAAGTCATGAAAAACTATATTAACATTAGTTTTCTCTCCAACTTTTCCTTTCTAGTATGAAGAAAAATGTTGGAGAGAAAATGTGATGGGACCCGCACCCAATTTTCTCTCCAATTTTTTATTTCTAGTTCCTCTCACTTTTTCTCTCCATCCAAACAAGAGAAAACTCATTTTCTCCTTGTGTTTTCTTTTTTCCATAGTTTTCTCTTCATCCAAGGGTATCAATATATTTTCTCATACCAAAAGTCTCTATTCAACGTGGTTATTTTCGCGCCTCCAACCATTTCTTCTTCTCCTTTCACTTAGTTTTCTAATCCTATTCCTATCTAACCCTCCAACACACATATATACATTTGTGTATATATATAGCACAAGAATGTCCTATGAATAATAATAACTATCTTTCTCATAATAATATATGGAAAAAAAGAAGTTTTATGATATCAATTTGCTTCAAACACAACCAAATCTCACTGCCTTTTTATTTTTACTATTTACATATTTATCTAAAAAGATAGTTAGCTTATTGAAATCTCAATATTTTTTTTAAAAAAAAAAATTATCGTTATTCAATGTCAACCATTAATTGTTTATTTTCTATAAGAAATACTTATTTTGTTATTTTTTAAAAAAACTTTAGGTAAAAAAATTAATTATCAATATTTTGTCAAATAAAATATAAAACTTTTTAGAGAATGTCTCATATTTTAAAATGGGAGAGAATGCATAATGTGGTGATCCTAATCTTCTCTAATTTGCTTTTCTTTCTTCTTCTCTTTCCAATCTCTTATCAAATCTTGGTGGGGACATGCCACTTTTTGAGCTCGCGTTTTAATTTGAATTGGCCACCATGTGGACGAATCGCCTAAAGCCCTTATCCTTTGACCAACGTGTTGCGTCCTTGTTCATACATGCAGGCTTCCAAGAATCTTCACCTTCAAGAAACAAATATATTCTCAACTATGCTCATAAGTACTATTATAATAATAATAAGCATATTTATTTTAAATGAATTATTTGAACCTAATATATACAATTAAGCATACTACTGTTAGACCCATATGATTTTTTTTATGTTCGTAGCCGTAAATTTAACATTTTTTTATCGATACATATATCTTGATATCTGGTTCATGAACTCTATCCAGTAAATCTATGATAACTTTATTTCCTGCAGTATTTGGGCTTTTTTTGAGTTAAAAGGGGAATATATTAACAATAAATACAGAGAACAAAACACAACCAACTATGCAACCGTGCTAATGGAATGAATAAGAGCACTGGCATTTGTGGTGTGGTTAACATAAGTACAAACAGTTATGATAATAGACTCAGGAGAAGCAGGTTTATTCTGAAAAATATTCTTGTTTCTATTGTCCCAAAGCTTCCAGCAAAGAGTACCAAAGAAAAGTCTCCAATGAGTACCCATACAATGAGGATTAAGATTCCATAACAACCATTTATAAAATGGCATGTTGCAGAAGAATTGGAGTCGATGTGGGGGAATCACCTTGCGCCAGCAGCTTGTCGTGACTGGACAAATTCTGAGGATGTGGTCCAGGTCTTCCAGGGTGTAATTGCATAATTCACAATGCCCATCGGTTGTCATACCTCTCTTGATGTGTTCCTTGTTCAAAAGGAGCTTACCTTTCATGGCAAGCCAAAGAAAGGTTCTGATTCTTTGCATCCCAGGCCATTGCCAAATCCAACTCCAGTATTTAGCTGGCTCTTGCCAATCGTGAAAGTGATTTGCATGATAAGCCGAGGTTACAGAGAAAACACCATTGGCATTAAGATTCCAATAGCAAGCGTCAGCCGATCCACTAGAAGTGGGGGGTTGGAGTTTGGCAATTTGCATATTGACAGCATTGGGGAGAAGATGCTAGAAGAGCTCCCAAGACCACGAGTTAGATGCATTAACGTAGTCTTTGAGCGGCTTGTGCAGGTCCTCATCATCAATATCAGCAAATGCTAGATGCTTTAAGGGACCAAAGTCATCCAACCAAGCGTCCGACCAAAACCTTATAGTTTGACCATCACCAAGATTCCAAGCTATATGAACCTCAGTGTCCTCCCAGACTTTTGATATACTACGCCAAATATAAGACGCAGATTTAGTTTTAGAACCAAGATTAGAGGTGTGGGTCCAATTATACTTAGAACGTAGGACCTAAACCCAAAGCCTATTAGGCTGGCTAACAAGATGAAAAGCCAGCTTAGCCAAAAAAGCAAAATTTTAACCTCTCAAATCTCTGAGACCACTCCCTCCATATGACGTAGGCTGGCACATTTCCTTCCAATTTACCAGACTAGCCTTATGCTGGGTAGCAGAGGAACCCCAAATGAAACCCCTTATCAGCTTCTCAACAGCCTTAGTATAGGATGCAGGCAAGAGGGTGGTTTGCATCGTGTAGAAAGGAATAGCATTAAGAACAGATTTAGCCAAAGTGAGTCTTCCGGCTAAAGATAAAGAATTTGCTTTCCAGCTAGTTAACTTACTTTGGATTCTCTCAATGAGGTAGTGGTACGTGTCCTTGGTAACTCGTGAGTACAACAAAGGAACTCCCAAGTACTTGCCAAGATGCTCAATCTTACGAAAATGGAGGAAATGGCAAATCGAATCAGCTTCATATTTCTGAACATTGCGGGAAAAATGGATTCTGGTTTTACTTTGACTCACAACTTGTCTAGAAGCGGCACAAAAATCAGCCAAAGTACTTTGAATGAGTTGGAGTTGCCTTTGAGAAGTACCACTAAAAAGGATCAAGTCATCAGCAAAGAAAAGGTGAGAAAGAGGAGGACCCTTTCTACCTAATCTAATTGTTTCCCAGCTTCCCATGTTGACTTCCTGAGTGATTGCTTGAGAAAGGCATTCCATACAGAGAACAAAAATGTAAGGAGAGATTGGATCTCCTTGACGGATACCTCGAGAAGGCTTGAAGGATTTCAGTGGATGGCCATTCCAAAGCACTTGCATACTAGAGGTGGTTATGCATTGCATAATTAATCTAATCAACTTAGGAGGGAATTTGGCATCCTCAAGTGTGTCTTGAATGAAATTCTAGTTCAGCTTGTCAAAGGCTTTCTCCAAGTCTACTTTTATTGCTAACCAACCTTTCCTTCCTTTCTTGTTGCGCATAGAATGAATAGCCTCCTGAGTAATAATTATGTTATCAATGATGCTTCTTCCACGAATGAAGCTGGTTTGGTTAGGGAGGGTTAAAAGGGGCATAAAATGCTTGATCCGATTAGGCACCACTTTAGATACAAGCTTGTAGGAAATAGAGCATAAGCTTATGGGCCGGAATTCCTTAACCATGGTTGGATGGGGAGTCTTGGGGATTAAGGAGATCAAAGTTTGGTTAAGGTTGGGATCAAGACTCTCTCCATCAAAGAGACCTTTAACCAAGCGGAAGAGAGAGGGGCCAACAATGTCCCACTGACTTTGGAAAAAAAGAGCATGTAAGCCATCATTCCCAAGCGCCTTAAGAGGATTCATATCAAACAAAGCACTTTTGACCTCAACAAGAGTAACGTCAGATGCCAAAAAATCCAATTGAGAGGAGGAAATTTCAGGGAAATTACCTCTGTGTCGATAGGAAAGATATCCTGGCTGGGGCTCTGAGTACAGCTTCATAAAATAGGAGCAAACAAGCTGCTCTAAAGGTTGATCCTCAACAATCCAATCCCCATTATCTTCTTTAAGTGCTTTAAAATTGTTTTTGGATCGACGGATCTTAGCCTTCATATGGTAATAGGATGTGTTTCGGTCTCCCAAATTTATCCAATCAGAGCAAGATTTTTGAATCCAAAGCAACTCTTCCTGAAGACATACCTCCTCAAATTCCAATTGGAGATCACAGTCAAGATGTTGAAGAAAACTAGACAGAGGTTGCTCTTCTAGAGCCTTTTGAACTCCAAGGAGTCGAGCCTCAAGCTTTCTCTTTCGAGTACCAATATGCCCAAAAGAATTACGATTCCATGTGTTAGCCTTTTGGGAGAAAAAAGTGATGTTTTCAGCCAGCGGCTTCTCATAATCCCAAGACTCTCTTACGAGATCAGAAAATTGGGGATGAGTAAGCCAAGGAGCCAAGAACCGAAAAGGAGCTGAACTACGGGGATGTTGCTGACTGGGATTGAGATTTAATTTCAGAGGTCTATGGTCTGATTGAAGGTAAGGAAGATGCAGAACCGAAGAATTAGGGGAACATATAAGCCATTGATTATTAACCAGGATTCTATCAAGATGAGCTAAGGAAAGCCCTCTCCTCCAAGTGAAATGAGGACCAGAGAAGCCTAAATCAACAAGATTGCAATCACCAACAAACTTCTGAAAGGCAGGACATCCTTTTCTAATTGTACGGGTGCTAGACCTTCTCTCATCAGAGGATAAGATAGCATTAAAATCACCACCTATCACCCATACCTCATGCGCATTGAGAGCTATACAGGCTAAATCTCGCCATAAATGATTTCTGAGAGAAGAGTTGGGGCTTCCATAGACAGCAGTGAAAAGAAAAGAAATATTTTCTTTAATTAATCGAACCTTAGCATGGATAAATTGCCAGTGGACTTGAAGTACTTCTACTTCTACATCGTGACTCCACAGCAACCAGATGCCTCCAGAAAAGCCACTAGCTTCAACTCGATGTGAGAAAGGCATACCAATTTTCTTGATCACTCGATCAGCTGACTGACCGGAAATTCTTGGCTCCACTAAAACAAGGATTCTTGGCTTATGTAACTGAATAAAGGATTTAAGCACAGAGTTTAGCTTACTCTTTGCCGCACCTTGACAGTTCCAAATTAGGGCAACCATGGGGAGAAGGAAGTTAACACTCCATAAAGGAGTGACCATGGTTCTCACCATCCGAGAAGGTATCATCAGTAAGTGCATCCTCTGTATCGATGGATTTGCTGTCCAGAGCCTTATTAATAATCTGCAGCATTTCTTGAGGTAAGTGTGGTGGGTCTTCATGGGGTTTGGGCTTGGAGTTAGCCACAGCCACTTTGGATTGGATCCTAATCCTAGGGGTGGTTTTGTGCTCTGGAGGCCTAGGTAGCATGTTTTCTTTATTATTTCCAGGTGTATGGACCGATTTGGTAGGCGTGGACTTAGGGGAGGCAGTGGGTTTTGGGCCGGAGACAGATTTGAAGGAAGCTTTGGGGTGAGGAATGGTTACTACAGTGTGGTTGCTATCTTGCGTGGCTTCATAGGCTTTGCTAGCAGAAATAGACTCTTTGGAGCTGTCAGATGAAAGCTTTTTTGGCATCCTGGGTGTGGCGGTGGGTGGTTGAGTTGACTTCTTTTTAGTCTCTTTAGGTGGATTGGGTTTCTTAGGAGTCAAAAGTTGGTCAGATGTATTAGCATGAGTACGAGCTTCATCACTGTTTTGGCCTAGAGAAGCACTAATATTTTCAGTCTCCGGATCACGAAGTAAGTCATATCTAGAACCTGTGCTTGCATTCTTTAGGGAACTGGCTTCTGACATTTTCTTGACATCCCTAACAAATCGTCTACCTCGCCTGGGTGCTACCATCCAAGTCCCATAGGGATTATCTTCACTCACTTCTTCTGCATGTGGGCCACGCGCCGGTGATTCAACATCCGTTCTGGCATCGTGAACTTGGGTTGCAGCACTCTTCATCTCTGATTTCTTCAAGGGGCAGGCTTCAGAGTGGTGCCCATAACGACCACAATGATAGCAGATTGTGGGTAAGCTTTCATATTCAATCAATAAGGCCTTGACATCCACTGTAATTTTAGAGGTAAGAGGAACAGAGAGATCAAGGATAATAGCCATACGAGCAAACTTGCCTCGCTCTCCAGAGTCGGTGTTGTAGTCAACACGAATAACCCGTCCCAAGACTCTTCCAATGGCTCTGATGATGTTCTTCTTGTAATATTTTGTAGGAAGACCAGGAATACGGATCCAAGCAACTACATGAGAGACAGAGTGATTAATCGGAGAGAAGTCTGGGGTCCAAGGATGTACTGTGAGGTAGTGTCCAGCAATGATCCAAGGCCCTTCAGCAAGCACGACGTTATAGTCCGATTCACTGGAGAAGTTCGCGATAAAGCAACCTTCCTCTAGATCTGTGAGTCTGAAATAGGAAGAAAACTTCCACAGTCTCGCGAGATGATCCCTCAGCCGAGCATAGCCAATGGGTCTGCCAAGCAATTTCAATACTACAGCAAATCGCATGCTTTCCTCCAGAGCCTTGTGAATGCGCTGAGAAAAGTCGATGGATGGAAAGATTCCGTCTTTCGAAATAAAAATATCTCCATCTTCAAGAAGAATATCATCCTCATCAACTATGGCTTTACCTTTATTGAGGAGTTTGTCTCGAAAGGATTGCGGAGGATTCGGTGGACCAGTAGTAGTGAAAGTTTCCTCTGGTGGTGGGACCTCTTGAAGGTCATCTTCCATATAGACTGCTCCCTCCAGGGAGGATGCTTGCCCAACCAAGTGCATAGGAGAATCTTGATCATCCTGCTGAGATCGAATCTTAACTTTCTCAGTGGATCGATTGTCTTCAGGGTGTGGAGGCCAAGCCTCCTTCTCAGATAGCGTGAGTTGCAGAGAGCACTCCACCGTTTGGGACCAGTTGAGGAGGTTCCTTTTGTATTTGGGCTTTTTGTTCTGTGTATCATCCTAAATATAAGACGATGTCTTCAAGGAAAGTACTTTTTTTTTTTTAGAAGTATTTCTGAAATGATTTTTGTAAAAATATTCCATATGAGACCTTGTCTTAGATTGACTATTCATTTTTTTTTATTTCAAGATTATACTACAAGAGGGGATTGAAGTTACAACCTTCTATTTTTAAGGGAGCTTACATGCGTGCCATAGGCTACAAAGCTATCAAGTTGCAATCTTCTGCTTAGAAAAGAGATTCTGTAGTGCTAGACAACATAGTCATTAAACATGTCCCCTATTCATCAAATTAAAGCACAATTAAACCCTACATAAATCATATTATTACTCTGCCCACAATATTATGACCCGAAAATTTTTGTTCATCGGTAATATTGCTTTGAAAAAAAAAAATTTATTCAATGTTATTGCATAAGTTTCTAAATGTAGTAATGTTGCCCCACGTTATTTTTAAAAACTAACATTGATTGTTACTATTATTGACAATAAAGAACAACATTACTCTATTTTAACATTTTTTTTTGTAATCTTACATCAAGAAATATTTTGGGACAATATTATTTCTGAACGAAAACTTTCAAGATAAATCCACACCTTAACTCTTCAAAATTTCATAATCATAACTTAATGAACAAAAAAAAATACACCATCTACCTAAAAGTACAATAACCAGTTGATCAATAATTCACATTTTCTAATGAATTACCTATGAGTGTTGGGTCTAGACTCTAGCTAATGGAAGGGGTTAATATCCACTAGAAGATATGTGCATACATTTAGTACTTAATTGCACCTCGAATATAATTTTATCTTGTAAGAGGATACATGTGTTTAAAAAAAATATAATGAATTAGAAAACTAAAAAATCTAATGAATTAGAAAACTAACATATAAGGTTGCACTTAATTAGGGTATTATATATAAGGCGCCTCCTCCAAAAAATTGGATTCAAAGTGGGGGAATTAATCTAAATTGTGTCCCACCAGGATGAGATTAATTATAAGTCCATCTACAACTTGTGATTATGAAAAAGGTAAGCAATACGGTTAATTAAAGACAGGTGGACAATTTGAGTGTGTTAACATATGCATTGGTCTACCCAATGTCTGCAACTTGAGTGGTACAAATGTTTCAAAGATGCTTCTAGCAAACCCGACATGAAATGAAGCATCTCCTAAGAACCTTGGCTTTTTTTGCTGATGATCCTATTAAGGATAAGAAGAAGAAGAAGAATATATTATTATTTAAAGGTAAAGCCCGACTGCAAACCAACATTAATTATTATCATAATTTATACATGGTTTTGTTCAGAACATGCCTGCCAATCAGACATAACGCAAATGTTTCATGCAACATCGCATGATTTTTGTTTGTTTTTCGGTTCATGCATCATTATTACGTTGGGAATTCCAAGGGAAATTAATGTTTTGTTATAAAAAACTTGGGATAATAAGCACTATATTCGTCAAAAGTAAAGTTTAAGGGGATTTTCTATAAAGATTTATGTGTAGTGATGAGCACAAATAAAAGAGGAGCAAAGACTTGTAGTATTGATCTTCTTGTTTGGACTTTGAACCAATCTCTGGAATATACTTATTTAACTTGCGTTGAAGTTCTAAAATGCCCCATGTCTTTTTTTTTTTTTTAGCATGACGCATTGCATCTTTTTGAAACGCTTTTGTTTCATAGAAGAAAGACTCACTATTTAAAGATCAATTTTCTCTTACTTTATTTAGTTTTTAAGATGGTTTCTAGGCTAGTGTTATACTCCATGTAATCCCAATATCTAAATACAAGAGTAAGACATCAATCAATTTTATCCTCCAAATTTATAAATTTTTTTTATAATTAATCTTATTGATTACATATAGTGGAAGGGATTTTCATCCAAAGGAGTAATAATGATTAAAATTAGTATTTTAAGTAAATCAACACATACTTGTTACGTTATGAATAATTAATTTTTAATATATGTAAATTATCTATAATTAAGAGAGTTTTTCACTACTAGAAAAATGTCATTTAGCAACGGAAAAATCCATCATTAAATAGCTATTTTCCATCAGAAAATTTCCATTTAGCGACTGAAAATATTAGCAATCTTCATTTTAGTGACGGAAAATAGCCATGACATTTTTTTGATAGTGTTTTTTTTTTCCTCGAATGCGGGAGAGAATGGTATGTAATAACTCATGCACAGGCACTTTGTAAATTGGGTAAACATGGTATAAATAAAACAAGACATGCAACCTTAACTAATGAATTGGAGCTTTCCATTACGTCATTCTTCTTCAAATAATATCATTTTTGTTTTAATTTTTGAAACTAATGTGAAGTTTTTTATCTGATAAAGTGATATTAACAAATATGAAGGTTGTTGTTATAAAATAAAGTATTATATATGGCAAAAAACAATTAATGTAATTTCTTGTCTGTTAACTAAGTTTGACTTTAACATAAAAGGAATAATTTTATGGGGATTAAAATGGTGTTATTAATTTGATTTTGTTGCAAGGCTTTTCGGTTAGGTTTGTGCCTTTGAAGTTTGAAGATAAGGTTATGGTTACAGCATTATATACTAACATTATATTAATACACACAAAACCAATAAAACGACAGATCGACTCTTCACTCTTGTGCTTTTCTAGCACGACCTCGTCGTCTTCTTTTTTTTAATACATTATTTTTTCCCTTTTCTCTTTATTCTTTTAAAAGATCGTACAAGGAAATCCTAAAAAATTATTTAATTATATATCGGTAGAGGTTTAAATTATAATTATTGCCGGGAACGCGGATGAAGATAATGTTTTGGTTGAAGTACTTAATTAGATATCATATTAATTAAGTGTTTAATTAAATGTCATATTGATTAAGGTGTTCATTGTCAAAGGTCTTTAGCCCTACTCGTGGAGAATTTTTTATGTTCTTGGTATAAGTTACATAATTAATTTCATTATATAAATGTATAAGTTTACCTTCATCGTCGGATCCAATTATCAAGTATTTAATCAATTAATTAGTCTGATTACTTGTGGCTACCTCTATCTACACTAATATCTCCTTGAAGATTCAAATTCACTGTCTCAAGTGATCTATTGAAATCTTACACCGTTAAACCAACTCTATATTTATTCTACGTAAGCATATCAAATATGGGTAGATGAAGTTAAAAAGTTATTAAATTTTAAAATAAAATTAAAGCTTTAGAGTTTTTTTTATTATTCTGGACCATGCTAAAAATATCTTATATATATAAATATTTAAAGCGTACGAAAAGAGTATGCATTAGTATTTTTATTGTCAACTATACTCTTTGCGTACGCTTTTTAATACTAATGCATACTCTTTTTGTATTTAAATTAGTCAAATATTTAAACAAAATATTCCATGAGGACTTTTTAATTGCAGAGCTACCTAAATTAGCCAAATTTGGCCAAAATTAATCAAAAGCTTAATTTCAAAATATTGAGTAAATCAAATTCGGGTTGAACAGCCTTAATTAATATTACCAATCAATTGAAGCCATCAACTTCTTTTCGAAGATGATATGAATCTTCAAATATTTTGTGCTTTTAAAACTCAAATTGCTTCTTCATGTAGATTAAGTTAAGACGTACATGCTTTGTATTTGTAGAATTCGATTTACAACATTTGTGGAAGTCTTTGTCAACCGCCTTAATTATATGTATGCACCAAATTTGAAGAGCATGTGCCGTAAAGTAGTTATTTAACACCACAAGTGACAAGAAGACTAGGTGGACTAGTATATATATTGTCCATAAACCAATTATTAAAGCAGTAATTAATTATATTCTGTAGCATAAAACAATTAGATAGAGAGATATCTAGAATGGTCCAATGGCTTATACTCGAGAATATTCCCATATTCATTAACTTATTATTCTTGCTAGACTGATAATGTGCCCATTTGGTAACAAGATAGATAAATACTTTTACGCAAGTCGAGATAAATATATGAAGGAGATTATCTCATTTTACGAAAAAACACTGTTAAACGTGCATTTGGCTTTTCTTAACGCTCTACCAACCAAGCTGACCATGTGCAGTGTAAAACTTGTTTGATTCAACTCAATTCATCTTTAATCTAAATTCAATTATATATTGAATCTGTTTGGGAATGATTATGGGGAGCCAAACGCACATTTAACAATATTTTTTCGTAAAACGAGATAATTTCATTCACATATTTATCTCAACTTATGTAAAAGTACTTCCCTACCACATTTCCAAATAGATATAATAACTTATCTGTTGAATTACTTTAATGGGATCGACAGGGCACAAAGGACGACGACACATAATAAGAGGACTCAACTTCTGTGGAATTTTCTATCTGACCAAATTCAACCAAGTTGGCTGGAGGGCAATGTGGTTGGTGCGTTACAGCTTTATTTTAATTGCCAAAGTTTAGATCTAAATGGAGAATAAATGGTTTCTCAATTTTGCTAAATAAAAAATTTAAAAAAAAAACAAAAAAGACCACCGAAGCTCTTTTTTTTTTAGTTTTTAAAATAAATATGTTTTTTATTTTAAAAATAACTTATTAAAAACAATACTCCAAACAGTTCTTTTTATTCTTACTTTTAAAAACGAAAAAAGATGGTTTGTAAAAAATAAAAACAAAGATCTGTGGATGTCTAGAAAACGGAATGTTAGATGGTGCTGTAACTATTAAGATCTGAACCCAAGCTCTTAAATGAGGAAAAAGTAGTTATCATCAATGGGCTTGTTTGAGAAATCCGTTAGGAAAACGATCACAGATTTCAAAGTAAATATGTGAGAGAAATTTTATCTCGGTAAGCGCATGAATGGATTTTGGAGGCAAACGGCCTCCCCAAACAAGCCAAATATCGTCTAATGTGTTGTTTATGTGGTAGTTGGACTTCTATAGCAAAATACTCCATTATTAGGTCATCACACATTTATTGTGTCTGTTTATAAATACGGTAGAGAAGTACTTTTACGCAAGCCGATGTAAATATATGAAGAAAATTATTTCGCTTTACGGAAAATACTGTTAAACGTGTATTTGACTTTTTTAAATGCTCCAACAAATAAGTCCATTATCTAGTTTAAATGCATTTTTGGTTTTTATCTCTTTTCTAAGCTGTTGATCAAATTGGTAGGAGTTTACACTTCTGTGAGAAAAAAATCTCTTAATTCGGAACAACATATTCATTTAAAGGACTTTAATATTAAAATTCCAACATGAGAGGAATTAGTCTTGAGTGTAAGTCTAAAGTGATTTGAAAATATACTAATTCTATTTATAAATCACTTTCAACACATTTTACACATATAAATGAAAAGTATTAAACTGCATTAATTATATTTTAAAATTTAACAACTTTTCAACTTTATTCTTATTTAATATATATTAATTATTTTTATGAGAACAAAGTCATAGTAATAAATGAATGGAAAGTTGCACATTTATATAAAAAACTTTATGAAATGTGATATAAATAGAATAAAAAAATATGTTCTCTCTACTCTATAAATAGAACCCAAGGAGTAAGTTACATTGAAAAATTTAACCAACAAGGACTACATATAATGAAAGGGGTCAACCACTTGTAGCACAGTGAACTAAAGTTCAAATTCATATTTGGAAGGTGTTCACATTTCGTATACAACAGTATTTCGAAAAGCATTTTCTCATATAAAAAGGTATTTGTGCTTAACAAAAAACATTGTTTGTCTTTTTTTTATTTTCAGTAGACTTTTTTAGTTCTTTTAATGATACATCACATTCCATTTAATATAGCTGTCAGCCAACTAATTTATGAAAATTAAAAATTAGTTAAGAAAATTAACATGTTAAATAAAGGGTTACAATGTATTTTAGAAACGAAGTTTTGTATTAAGAGTACATGACACAATTAAATTTTGAAAAGTATAAAAGTAAACACAAATTTTTAAAAATATTATAATTTTAATAACTCCATTAAATTATGTCAAACACGCAATATAATGTTGGAGGGGAATAAATGTGTGATAGGTAAAAGAAGGAATGAAAATTAAAACGATTTAACATAACGGTTAAATTGCTTCATTTATAAAAAAAATTATATCTGCATCTGTATTTTTTAAAACTTAAATAAATAAGATATTTCAGTTTTTTTTAAACTTAAAATCAGATCCTTTTCAAACTTCATATGAATCACTCGCAAAATAAAGACGCATTTCAGCCGGAAAGGGGGGGGGGGAGAGAGAAAACAAAAGATGAAGTGGGCCCCTGTCAAAGACAGCGGGAGGAGATGCCACCGATGGACGCGTTGAGGACAGGGTAGCGTTTAGATAAAGTGGGACCCGGAATGACACGTAGCGTTTAGTGTGGACCCCACTCCAGCCCGCATGAACATGGACATTATGGTTGTTGATTGTTGTGGGAATGGATAACGATACGGTGCACGCTGCACAGACAGGTTGTGATATATATATATATATATTTATATATTTATATATATATATTGGAAAAGGCGTCGAGGTTGACTGAGTGACACGTTGGACCCTTCTTCACCATCCCCTTTCCCCCACGTGACCTCTTCAAATAAATTAATCATTTATTAAAAGTTATTTTCTTCCTAAATTACAGTCTTAAATCATAAATTTTTTTCACTTTTTTCTTTTTTTCTTTCATTTTTCTACTTACCTTTTATTTTAAACTCAATAAAAATCAATAATTTTTTAAATACAATCACCTCTTAAAACTTAAATTTTACCCCAAACTCTATAGAAGATATCCTCAAACACAGTTACAAACGAGCTCTTGTGCTCCCTAAAAATTAAGAGAAAATTACTGAAAAATCCCCATTCATGGATACTGTCAACTCTTGAAGTGGCAAACTTAGGATCCTGATTCTAAGGGTACAAATCATTTTTAATAGTGGATACAAGATAAATATGACTTATTCTTAATATGTTTTAAGAAGAATTTGAGTAAAAATTTAGTGGGTTCAAAATTAACAAACGAGTGGGTGTAAAATAAATCACACATTACTAATATATATCTAATTTTCTGAAAGTCAGGAGGTGTGGTTGAACCCCCTGACTTACTCATAGGTCAGTGCCATGCACTGCCATGCATTGAGAACACCATTGCTACCAATGAGCCTGTTTGTTGGAGCGTTTAGAAAAACCAAATGCATGTTTAACAATATTTTTCGTAAAACGAGATAATCTTATTCACATATTTACCTTGGCTTATGTGAAAGTATTTTTTTACCGCTTTTTTAAACAGGCATAATGACGGTGTAACATGGTAGCTTGAAAGTTTTTTTTTTTTTAAAAAATGAAATCCCAATTGTGACTCCCTTAGGGTTGAATCATCTTGGAAATTTTTATGATCCAAAAAATGGGTTTCCACCTGAGTAGCTTCAGATGAGTTTTTTTTTTTAAATATCTAAAAGAAAATCAGCAGTCATACAAAAAATCCATTACCGAAGGATTTGCCCGTCAAGCCCACATTCCAAAGGCCATATTTTCAAGGGTGGATGTTCTGATTTAGGGGTGTAAACTATTTTTTGAGAAGATAAGTATGATTTATTTTTAATATATTTTAAGAAGAATTTGAGCAAAAATTTAATGGGTTTAAAATTAATAAATAATTGGGTGTAAAATAAATCATATAATATTAATACCTAATTTTCTGGAAGTCAGGAGTGCAGCTGAACCAGCTGGAGAAGAAGCAGGTCCACCCTTGTTCATCCATTATCCCTATTTGGGAATCCGGTGAGAGAAATGAGTTTATGAATTTTAAAAAGAATTTACAAATTTTGAGATACTTTTAAGATTTCAAGATAATTTTTATCTTAATTTACTATACAGTTAGGGAAAGATTTCAGTCTAATTTAGGGTGTGTTTGGATAGCCCGTTGAGAGAACGGACATAGATTTCGAAGTAAATATGTGAAAGGAATTTTGTCTCGGTAAACGTAGGAATAACTTTTGGTTGCCCAAATGAGCTAACCAAACAGAGCTTAATAGTTCATATTAAACAGTCAGTTCAAAGGTCAAATCATGATGACATTCATGGACCCCACCCTCACGCTGTTCATTTTATTCAACAAAGAATAATTCATATGCGTAAGACCTGGCTCTCAAGTCCAAATTAGAATTTAATTTTCGAGAAATTCGTGAGGCATTTTACTTTTGATAAACGTAAGTCCCTAGAGTTGAGGGTGGAATGGGTCCAGGTGGCTAATTCTGAAATGAAGTGTCACTATCGAATCAGAGTTTGACACGTCTACAGAGGAGAAGAATCTGAAGGGGGAGGCCCCATCTATCAACTGCTGCCAAATGTCACAAGTCCCACATCGATGAGGTTTGGGAGGGTGCTGAGCTATAAGAAGTGGGACGCTACGCACCCCTACGACACGTGTTGTAGGAGAAAGGGTAATGGACCCTTGTGACACCCAGCCCTCGTGGATCCGGTCCGGGGTTTGGACACGAGTATGGGGCACTGTTCGGGTGGCCATAGTGTAATGGTCCCGTAACACAAGTCACAACACCAAAAACCCACCAGACATATCTATTTATATTTAATTACATTATCCACTCCCTTTTTTTTAATTTTTAATTTTTGTTTGCCCCTTTATATCTATCTACTTTCTTAACCTACTCTCACTTCCAATGCCTTCCTTTTCTGGATGGTCCCCTATTTACTTTTAAATTAAATTTTATCTCTTCCCTCTTACCGTCTCAATCCTGTAAAAAAAAATATAAATATTGCTACAGTGAATGTTGGGCAAGCTGTTGGCAACAAAGGAAAAAAAAGAAGAAGAAGAAATGAATTGAAAGAAAAAGAGCTCATCACATATGAACTATTTAAATTCATTCAGATGATTGGTATTTGATTTATAAAAATCTACAATTTCTTAAAAGTAACACGTATACAATATAAAATAAATTAATCTCTTAACTACTGTTTTTTAAATAATTTTATCTAAAGTTCATCACTTTTAAAAATTTAAATTTGAATCTATAGATTGAATCTGAATTATTCAATCTTGATTGAACTTTAGATGGACTCATCGTATGTGGATTCAACTGATCAAGGGATTTGGTTAATACTCTCAACTAAAGGAGAGTGTTCGATCTTGGAGAAGCTTCACTACAACTAAATGAAGTTGGGTTGACCTACCTATGTGGCCAAACCAAAGAATTTGTTTTGCTTACTCTAGTACCAGCAGGGACAGACCTCAGTGGATCATGAGTTATGTATCATACTCTTGAATCATGAGTGAGCTATCAAGCAGGGATGGGTGCCCTTTTTAAATATCGAAAAGGAATTAATAAAAAAGTAAAATAATTAATTCAGGATTTACATGAAATCTAATTGGTAATTTCCCCCTTGTATGTGGAACCCCCATGAATTAATCAGATAACGATTTTTAAAATTGGCTCCTATCAACGTATATCAATAAATCTTAGACGGCTACGATCTATATTTACGAGGTAAGTAATTCATAGTTATTTGAATCCATGTCACATTTTGTAAAAGCTAATTAATTTTTGAATAGTCCGATATTAAGCCAAATATAATTGTGATTTCTCTCATTGGCTCAACTTTAATACATAAAAGTTCAATGTCTAGTGCTTTATCTGTTTCCCACTATATGTTCATAGGAGACCAACATTAAATCTTGGTTTCATGTTAATTCACATGAAAATAAACATATCCCTAATCTAGCAAAATATACACAAGAGAATCTGTATCGCTTACTTGTTTTATAATGAAATGAATGATGAAGATAGGTATCCAAATTAGCTATTATCATTTTTTTAACAACAATATTGTGAATCGACCCTATTTTAGATATCGGTTTATAATATATGTTAATGAGTATAAGATTATCATTGGCAGGGCTTATAATTTTTGTCTATAGAATTTTAGAAGCATCATTGACAAGTGGGGCAGCTGCTATTAACAACTTTTAGGACCTTTTCATAAATAGTTTACTTCCTTGAGACATTAAAATAATTCTCCCTAAATTATTCTATTATGTTTTTTAACGTTTTTTAAAACAAAATCAAGTTTTGAAAGTAAATATATGCAAGAATCCGATACTAATTAACACGAATCCATTTAGTTTATATGCATGCATATAAAAATTTCTCTTGGGTCAAAATAAATGCATATATATTTTGGTTCTCCCCTTCAAATACCAAGCGGCAAAACATGACGTGCTGCTTCTTTAATTTTGAATATATATATATATATATTAAGACTTTGTCCAATATTCACATTCTTATCTATTAACATTCACGAACAACTTGCGTCATAATTATGTTAAAAAAAGAACATTGAAATGAATATGAATATTTATTGCTATTAACATTTATTGTTTTTGAAAACTAATTATTATTATTTATGGGAGGCACCCTTGCGAAGAAAAATAATCAATTATAGTTATCTCACGGATTGTCCCAGAAAAAAAGGATCACGAAGAAGATCGTGATTTGAATGAATCGGGACCGTCGATCTTTCCATATATAAAAGGGTAAGACTCGTATTGGCCTCTCTTCATTCTTATCCCCACCACTTAGCATTTAGTTTCCTTCTGGACATAGCTTGCTGTCGTGGGAGGTGTATCAGTATCAAAAACTTCCATTTCTCTAGCATCTCTCTCTCTCTCTCTAGTTTCTAATCTTCCATTTCAAACTGCAGCGCCCCATATATAAATTCCCTTGCCTGAAAGCAAAATCACCCTACCCCAGTTGTTCCCCACCTGCAAAGTTTTGATCTTTTTTGTTTCTTCGTTTCTCTGGGCAATTTGATTTTTCATTGTTCAGAATAATGCTTTCGAGATCTTGCTTGGACCTATTGAGTCTGGTTTCCGTGGATGATTACCGAGCACTGTGTCAGATCCCGAGAGTCCCAACGGTGCCGGGGGTTGTATCAAAATTCGACGCCGATGAAGACGACCATGCCGATTCTGGGTCCGGATCCGATGACGCTGTTTCGTCCGGACCTCCAGAGCGCAGGATCATAGTCGCGAACCAGTTGCCGATACGCGCTTATCGGGATGTGAACACCAAGAAATGGAGTTTCGAATTCGATAGTGATAGTTTGGTGCTGCAGCTCAAAGACGGGTTACCTTCCAACATCGACGTTTTGTACGTCGGCTCCTTGAAGGTGGAGATCGACCCGTCGGAACAAGACGAAGTGGCGCAAGTTTTGCTGGAAAAGTTTCGGTGCGTACCAACCTTCTTGCCCTCTGAAATTCACTATAAGTACTACCATGGCTTCTGCAAGCATTACCTCTGGCCTCTGTTTCATTACATGGTACCCATGTCGACGAGCCAAGGTGCGCGTTTCGATCGCTCGCAGTGGCAAGCTTATGTCTTGGCCAACAGAATCTTCGCGAACAAGGTAACAGAGGTGATCAACCCTGACGAGGATTACGTTTGGGTCCATGATTATCATCTCATGATCTTGCCTACGCTGCTGAGGAAACGGTTCCACCGGGTTAAGCTGGGATTCTTTATGCATAACACGTTTCCTTCTTCAGAAATCTATAGGACTATTCCCGTTCGTGATGATCTCCTTCGGTCCCTGTTGAATTGTGATTTAATCGGGTTTCACACCTTCGATTACGCCAGACATTTCTTGTCCTGTTGCAGCAGGATGTTCGGTCTGGATTATGAGTCTAAGAGGGGTTACATAGGACTGGATTATTACGGTCGAACCGTGATGATTAAGATCCTGCCGGCCGGAATCCACATGGGTCAGCTTGAATCGGTGTTTTCCTTGTCGGAGACGGCTGAAAAGATTAGGGAATTGAAGAAACGATTTGAGGGGAAATTTGTGATTCTGGGTATTGATGACATGGATTTGTTCAAAGGTATCAACTTGAAGTTCTTAGCAATGGGGCAGCTTTTGGATATGCACGAGGAATTAAGGGGTCGGGTTGTTTTAGTTCAGATTCTGAACCCTGCTAGGAGCGAAGGTAAAGACATTCAAGATGTTGAAAAGGAGACTAATGCGATCGCCAAGGAGGTGAACGAGAAGTACGGCGAACCAGGTTATCAGCCAATCATCGTCATCAACGGACCAGTTTCAACACTTGAGAAGGCTGCTTACTGTGCCATTTCTGAATGCTGTGTTGTGAATGCTGTGAGAGATGGGATGAACTTGGTGCCTTATATGTACACTGTTTGCAGACAGGGCAGCCCTGTGTTGGACAAAGCACTTGAAGAAGATAACAATGATTCAAAAAGGCCTAAGCAGAGTGTCATCATAGTCTCTGAATTCATCGGTTGCTCGCCATCTCTGAGTGGGGCGATCCGAGTGAACCCGTGGAACATCGACGAGGTCTCAGATGCCATGAACATGGCGGTCACAATGCCAGAGGCAGAGAAGCATTTACGTCATGAGAAGCATTATAAGTATATCAGCTCTCATGATGTAGCTTATTGGGCTCGAAGTTTCGATCAGGACTTGGAGAGAGCTTGCATGGAGCATTACCTCAAGAGGTATTGGGGTGTTGGCCTAGGATTGGGATTCAGAATTGTGGCTTTGGATCCTAGATTCAGGAAGCTTTCAGTGGATAACATTGCATCTGCTTATAGAAACACACACAGCCGATTGATCCTTCTGGACTATGATGGTACCATGTTGCCACAGTCATCCATGGACAAAACTCCGACCAGCGAGGTCATTTCCATCTTGAATTGCCTGTGCAGTGATCCCAAGAACATAGTGTTCATTGTGAGTGGACGAGATAAGAACTGCCTGAGCAAGTGGTTTTCTCCATGTGAGAAGCTTGGTCTCTCTGCTGAGCATGGTTACTTCACCAGGTACACTGATGTTACATGTCAAACGATTAGTAACTGTTTTGTAAGTGTCTTGATGATGTCTTGAATCAATCTGCCTTCTTCCATTTTGACAGGTGGAATAAGGATTCTTCTTGGGAGACCTGTGGCTTGACAATGGACTTTGATTGGAAGAAGGTTGCAGAACCAGTGATGGCACTTTACACTGAAGCAACTGATGGCTCGTTCATTGAACAAAAGGAAAGCGCACTGGTTTGGCATCACCAAGAAGCTGACCCTCACTTTGGATCATCCCAAGCCAAAGAGCTTCTTGATCACCTTGAGAGTGTTCTTGCCAATGAACCAGTCATGGTTAAAAGAGGAGAACACATTGTGGAAGTGAACCCTCAGGTACCAATCACAGTCTCTACAGTCCCACATAAGCAATATAACCAATGAAAAATCTCACAAGTGAGTAGCATGCACTGACAAAATCTGGTGCAGGAATAATAGATTGCTTGCTGTTCACTTGTTGTGGGACTTTCTATAGTAATTCTCACTGTAAGTTATGAATGAGATTGGAGTCACTTGTTGTGTTGTCTGGTAATAATGTGATTTGTGAAATTGTGAGATGCAGGGTGTGAGTAAAGGCATAGCAGTGGAAAGTCTGATATCAAGCATGAGGAAAGAGGGAAAGGCTCTGGATTTTCTGTTGTGCATAGGAGATGATCGCTCAGATGAAGA
>JANTPZ010096073.1:0-23865 GCA_025593235.1 Vachellia pachyceras | reverse complement strand
AAGGCGGCAGAAATAACACACAGAGAAAACGAGTTTTCTCCCTTCCCTTTTCTCTTAGAGAGAATCCTCTCATCTCCTCTCCTCTTACCTTCGGTGCTTTTGCTGTGTCTCATATTCGGATCCATACTTGTGATCCGTATTCCGCGTGGGTATCTGCAGATTCATAATTCGGCATCTCCAGGTACGCCCGAAATCCTTCACTTTATATTTCATATGTGCCCTCCATTCTCGTTATGTTTTCAGACATTTTCTTTCAATTAATTTCTCAAGCTAGTATATTTCTTTTTAACCCTTCATTTTTATATTATGCTTTAGATAATATATAATTTATTCATCTTCTTTTATTATATTGAATTTAAAAAAAAGAACTTATATTTTTTTACATTGAAAAATAATTTTTAAAATCATTGAATTTTACAATATAATAACATGAAGTGCATGTTTAAAAAATAAATTGATGAAACTAATATTAATATGATGCATTATGATATATAATTTAATTTTAAGCATGATATATTTTTACATGATAAAAGGATATTTTAGTTTTTTAGATGTTTCTATATTTTTTCATTCCATTTTCTTTCGTTCACATCTTCTACCCAATTTTCTCCCCTCTTGTCTCCGTTATTACACTAAAGGGCGAAGAAAGTTGATAAAATCACATACCTTTGGGGTTACAGTTCAAGATTCTACTGTCTTCAAGTCATTTGGATGTCCACTTCCAAATTAAAGAGTTCAAAAATACTGGTAGCATTATGTTATGCTATGACATGATAAATTGGTTCAGCTGTTCTTTGAGCTCATTAAAATTACCAAATTTGTGCTGTTTTTTCCTTAGAACACCCCGATGATCATCATGTTCTTCATGGGATTCAGTAAAAGAGATTGCTTGTTACTTGCTTTCCTCACGTGTTTTTTTTTTCTTGTACTCTTGTGGTATGTGCCGTGGACTCCATTACACCCTCTGTATTGATCCTGGAACCTGAAACGGTGGGCTCAAGGAATAACATGTTCACGTTGGGATTCTTCAGTCCTCAAAATTCCACTAATCGCTACGTAGGAATTTGGTACATGTCCAAATCCTCTATTGTTTGGGTTGCTAACAGAAACAACCCATTAACAGATTCTTCTGGGGTTCTCACAATGTTAGAGGATGGCAATCTAGTTATTTTGAATGGGCAAAAACAGGTTGTCTGATCAACAAATGTCTCCCATATTGCATCAAATTCCAGTGCTCAACTCTTAGATTCTGGCAACCTAGTACTCATTGATACAATTACTGGCGCATTTGTGTGGCAGAGCTTTCTGCATCCTAGTAATACAATGTTAGAAGGCATGGAACTTATTACCAACAAAAAAACAGGTGAGAAAGTGCAGCTTACATCATGGAAAAGTCCATTTGACCCATCCAAGGGAAGATTTTCTTTCAGTCTTAAAGTCCGTAATGCAACTGAATTATTCGTGTGGGAAGGAGATAAACCTAAATGGCGTACCGGTCCCTGGAATGGCTTGACCTTCCTCGGGATACCTAGGTTATCTTCATCCAACCACCCAGATGGGAATCTGTTGAATGAAGAAGGGAATCTTAGATTTTCTTTTTATCATTATAATTCTCTCTATACAGCAACTTTGTCTTCTGAGGGTAAATTAGAGCAAAGAAGATGGAATTCCCAGATGCATACATGGGAACTTTTGAGGACAATAGGTTCTTCATGTTGTGAATTTTATGGCAAATGTGGCCCATTTGGGATTTGCGATTCGCAGAGCTCCCCAAGCTGTAGCTGTTTGAGAGGGTTTGAACCAAAGAACAGTGGGTGTGCAAGAAGAGAACCACTTCAGTGTGTAACAGACAAAAATGATTCTCGAACCAGCGAAATAGATGGGTTTTTTAAGCTACAGAAAGTAAAAGTACCAGATTGTCAAACTTCATGCCTCAAGAATTGCTCCTGTAAAGCTTATGCTTATGAAGCAAACCTTGGCTGTATGGTTTGGAGTGTGGACTTACTTGACATTCAGAGCTTCTCATATGGAGGGCTTGACATTTACATACGTTTAGCCAATTCAGAATTAGGTAAGTATTTAAATTTAAAGAAAGATCTTTTTTATTTAAAAAAAATAGCATGCGGTTGGGGGTAGGATCAAACCTGCATTCTAGTGCCACATAGGGTACCCTTGGTGCCACTCGGCCAATTGGTCGTTAACAAAGAAAGAGAACTCTTTGAATTATAAAATCTGTTGTTCTTCCACGTATATAAAATTTGGTACAACTTGAAAATTCATCTAAGCAATATCTATCTTGCTATTTGACTATTTATATGTAATGTCATGTTACCTATCCCAGGTTGATGTTACTTCATAGTTTATTTTCAGTCTATAATAATCTTAAATTCTTCAAAAGAATTGTAAAATTTGTGGGGCAATTTTCTTTCAAGGAGTCAACTATCGTGGTGTTTATTGCAAAACAAGTTGATGTTCGAATAAAAACATGTGGAGGTTTGTTTTATTTTACTGTAGTTGATGTCTTTTGATGACAATACATGGGGTATAGTTTTGAACTCTGTCAAAAATGAAGGCTCTCTGAACGTTCTCCTTTTCTTTGAAAAAAGGCATAGGCAAGAGGAAAATAACAACAACTATTATATTATTAGTTTCGATAGGAACTGAAGGATTTTGGGCGTACCTGAATATGTCGAATCACAAATCTGCAGATACCTACATGGAATTCGGATCACAATGGTGGATCCAAACACAAGACACAGCAAAAACACCGAGGGCAAGAGGATAGGAGATGAGAGGATTCTCTGAAAGAGAAAAGGGAATGGAGAAAACTTGTTTTCTTTGTGCGTTATTTTTGCCGACTTTGGGGAGCCACTTCCCCCTGTTATAACTTCCCACTAGGGTTTAGGTTTACGCATTTGACCTAGCCCATGGACTTGGGCCTAATCCATCAAGGGTGGCCCATGTTCCAACATCTCCCACTCACACTTGGTGGATTACGAGACGTGGGCCTCATCCTTTTCTCTTCTTCCTTTCATACTAGGTGCTTTGCCGTGACCGCATGGGCATGACGTCTTTTAGATGTTTGTACTAGAAATCCCTTTCACAGGACCAGCACAAGAGAATCTTTCTTCATGTAGCTTGAATCTGGTTATTATGCCTTATATGTCCTAGATTTAACCAAAATACACTTTCACTTGATGAATCTAATCCCTCCCAAGTCAACATAAGACTTAGATTGTCTTTCTTGTATGCGTGGTATCCACACTTATGAAATCTCCAAGTTGATATCATAAGGGACATGTCACGGACACCAGCACAGTTGTGTATTTATCAGGTAACCTTTCTTTCGCCCATATATCATTTTGATATACGTCAACCGCTTCCTAATATAGTACCTTGTATCGCATCTATCATAACAGTATGATGTATGTTAAGGTAGCAGTCATTGAAGTATACCTCCATGATAATGTCAAAGTCAAAGGACATAAGTAGAAATATTAATTTCTTGGGACTCACACAGCAACGAAGCAGGGATCCATTCACTCGCTTCCCTTTTGCGGTTCTATAACATATGTGGTATGAATCACATGCTACGGTGTTTCTCTTATACTATAAGAGCGTATGTCGTTTTAATACTTACTATGAACACCGTACAGACTTTTAGTCTAGATGTTCTCAACATCAAAACCCAAATTATTATATGTCTCATTCTCATATGACGTCAGTATTCAAGAATTTGTTGTCTGGTAACAGGCATCATGGGAGCGGGTTCCTATGATTCGATCCATGTTTTAAGTTATATACATTGGATCTCATCCCGACACGCTACACAGTTGCCTAGGTGACACGATTTGTATTTCTTCTCTACCATATCAGCATTCATGCTGCTTTACTGGTGAATACAAGTGTCTCATCTTTGTATACTCCGCCTGAGTATCAAAGGCGGTAGCTCGTGTGAGAGAGCCTACCTCACCTACCTGTAGGACATACTAGACATTGTATACTTGTACATAGACACATGAATTCAATCACAAATTCAATATACAGTGTTTGTAACTTTACATTTTGCACATACCAATAGCCCTTACATGTTTCTCAAACATTTCTTTGGCTATTGGTTCAGTCAGGGGATCTGTGACCATACTTTTGGTCGAAATGTGTTGTACTTTTATCACGTTCTGTGCTACATAATCTCTCACAAAATTATACTTAATATTAATATGCTTTGTCTTGCTATGATATTTTGGGTCTTTCGTGTAGGCTATGGCTGCAGTGTTGTCGCAGTATATTAACATAGGATTTGTACTCTCATTCCAAATCGAAGGTGTTCAATAAATCTCTTCAGCCATATCGCCTTGTGCACTACCGTGGTACAAGCCACAAACTCAGCTTCCATTGAATACAGGGCTATGCACATATGCTTCTTGCCACTCTAACTCATGGCGCTATGATTTAGCAAGAAGGTATAACCTGAAGTTGACCTACGTTCAACTTCATCTCCGCCTACATCATTATCGGAGTATCTAAGGAGCCGCAATTGCTTTCCTTGATAAGTTAGTGCTTAATTCGTTTTGCCCTTTAAGTATTATAGAATCCTTTTCACAGCTTTCCAATGATGTTCGTCAGGATTTGACTGGAACCTACTTACCAGTCCAATTGTGAAACATAAATCTGGTCTTGTACAAATCATTACATATATTAGACTCCCGAGGGCACTAGCATAAGGAACTCTTTTCATTCTATTCTTAGCTGACTCAGTCTTGGGACACATTTTAAGATACGAGCTAACTCCAATAGCTACCGGGGTGTCTTAGGGATTGCAGTCGCTCATATTAAATCGCTCGAGAATTTTCTCAATGTAATCTCTTGTGAAAGAGATAGAATTCTCTTTGACCGATCCCTTTGGATTTTAATTCCAAGTAAATATTCTGCTTCTCCCATGTCTTTCATCTCAAAAATCGATGACAGCCATTCTTTAATGGCTAAGATCGAATTTTGGTTATTACTGGCCAACAGTATGTCGTCTACATATAATGATAACATCACAAAGTTATCATCAAACCACTTAATGTAGCACATAGGTCTTCTTCAATTATTTCAAAAATTGTATGAGGTTATCTCTCTGTGAAACCTCAAGTACCACTATCTGGACGATTGCTTCAGTCCATAAATGGACCTTTTTGAGCCTTACAAACTTTGCTCTCTGAGCCTTTCTTTACGAAACCTAATGGTTGTTCTATATAGATTTCTTCATCCAAGTCTCTATTTAGAAATGAGTTTTGACATCCATTCGATGTAACTCCAAATCTAAATTATTTACTATTGCCAGAATTAGCCTTATTGTATTAAAGCGTACAAAAGCCGAGAAGGTGTCGCCGTAATCGATACCCTCCTGTTGTGTGTACCCCTTTGCTACTAGACGTGCCTTGTTTTTGTCAATTGATCCATCTGCTTTTCTTTTTATCTTGAGAACCCACTTGTTCCCAATAGCCTTTCGACCCTTTTGGCAGATCAACGAGTTTCCAGACTTGATTCATTCTCATTGAATCAATCTCTTTCTTCCATTGCCTTACTCCATTCGTTCTTGGCAGGGCATGTCAAGGCTTCATGTACAGAACGTGGCTCATCATCTTCATCCGGAGTGACCATGAGTGCTTCCCCCTCTATTGGAAAGCGTCTCTTGGGTACATTTCCCTTGTCACTCTTTCTTATAGAGACCTCTTGTCTCTTGCGTTTCTTTCATCTCGGCCTTTGTAAAGGCCTTTATGAACCTTTTAATCTCCCACTTAGATCGATATATTGAGACGATTGGGGATCATTAGATCAATCTGCACTACCTTGTTCTGTCTCATTTTCGATTCATCTCTCTTCTGCCAGGAAATTCACTTTCCAAAAATACGGCATCCCTTGATTCAATTTAAGTTACTGTTCCATCTTCGTTTTCGCTAATAAAAACGTATCCTTTGGGTTCTTCTGAGTATCTTGTAAAGATACATTTCTTTCCTCTAGGACCCAACATCCCATATTTATGGGAATCGTTATGAACGTATGCAGCCGACCCCCAAGGTCTTAAGAACTTAAATATGGCTTACTTATCGTCCATAACTCATAGGGTGTGGAAGTAACTGCTTTTGAGGGTACACGGTTAAGTATGAAGGCTGCTATTAATAAAGCATCACCCCAATACGAAATTGGCAGGTTTGCTTGAGCCATCATCAACCTAGCCATATCTAGAAGAGTTCTATTTCTTCTTTTAGACACTCCATTTTAATTACTGAGTGCCAGGGATAGTTAGTTACCTAATTATCCCTTTTTCTACACAGAGCTCTTTAAACTGATCAGTAAGTATTTATGACCTCGATCAATACGTAATACTTTAATTTATGTTCTATTTGATTCTCTGTCTCATTCATATACTGTCTAAAACTCTCTAGTGCTTTAGACTTATGTGAGATCAAATAGACGTGACCATATCGTGAAAAGTCATCAGTAAAGGTAATGAAATACCAAGCTTCGTGCCTTGCCCTCACACTCATGGGAGCGCATATATTTAAATGGAACCAATCCAATGAATTTTCAACTCTAGTTCCCATATCGAAAGGTTTTCTAGTTGCCTTGCCAGCTAAACAATTTTCACATAAGGCCATCTCCATGTTTGGAGTTCACCTAGCAAACCATCTTTTGCTAGTTTAATCATTCGATTCTAACTTATGTGCTATAGTGTAGCAAGCCATATATTTATGCCAACTGCTATATTGGAGAACTAACGAAACAGTCATTCAAGTTGAAATCACCAATAATATCCATAATAAAGAACTTTCCTTAAAGGAAAGCTAGACCGTAAGAGGTTTCGTCACAAAGAATGTCAGCACCTTTTGTCATGAAAGTTCACATCAACCCCGTAATTCAACAGACACAGTACATAAACTAAATCCCATCAGATGTCCGATGCATGAAGCACATCATGTTAGATTAAGGTCTTTCCACCACGCAGAGCTAATCTACAGGTGCCTATCGTTGACCTCGATCTTTGCATTATTGCCAACATAAAGCCATTCGCATTTATGCGGTAACTGACGGTAATCCACGAGGGATCCCCGATCCTTCGTTATATGGTCTGTTGAGTTTGAGTCTTTCCACGGTCATTTTGCCTAGGGCAGTCCCTCACAAAGTGACCCAACTTCTGGCAGGCATAGTATTTGACCTCATTCAGGTCAACCTTTACTTTCGCCCTTTTTGAATTTAGGGACATCATTCCGGCCTTTTCCATGAAATTTCTCTCCCTTCTTAAAATCAGGATTAGCATTGGAAATTCCTATATCCTCGGTGCAATAGGCATGCCCAGAAGTCTTATATGACTCCAGGTGTTCATCCTCAAACTCAAGGTGCTTCACAACATCATTAAAAGTGGTGATGTTATCATGGGTTAAGTAGACTTTCATATGTTCCTAACTAGGGAAAGTGATCTGATTACAGCATGCACTTGCTGCTCATCAGTCATTGTAAGTCCTACTTCATGGAGCTCTCTAATCATGTTTGACATGTTTCGAAGGTGCTTCTTCATGGACGTAATACCCGAAAGCTTATACGTGTCAAACTTGATTGTCAGCGTCCTAAGCTTAGTGGTTGAAGTTCCACCAAACTTATCTCTGAGAGCTGCCCACATGGCATATGCAATTGGACGTTTTTCAAACTGACACATTAGGTCATTTAGCATTATTTTCAGCAGGGTAACTCTTGCAATACTGTTCTCATTTTTCCATACCTGGTATAACTCTAGGTTTCCCTTATGCTAGGTTAAAGTCCCAGCTTCATGTTCCACCAAAATAGTGGTTAGTGGCTTAAGGGCCTCATTTTCCTCCAATATATACTACACCTTACGGTGTCAGACATTGAGTTGTCACCATTTAACTTATCCCCTTTATTCAACTCGGCAATTATGCTTTTTGTTGCCATTTTCTAGTCTGAGGTGACAGGAAATTTTATCAACAAATGTTTTCTCATATAGCTGAGTTTTTAGCGTTTATGTACCATATCACAGTATACAATGTCCTATACTTATATTACTCTTGATGAGAAGATAATTTGATCACTAGATTTACGATCAGGAGAATACGTTTGTATCTCCCATCACACAAACACTAGTAACTACATTACTTTCTTTCAAGAATTTTATATAAGTACTTCTTGAATCGTCAACTTTTAGAAGTCTTGCTTTCTAAAAGCTCCCACTTATCAAAAGTGTTACAAGGTGACAAATCATGTGAATAATAATGATGATTTCACAACAATTCACATAAATTAAACATGTCACATGTCACAATGCATTTAGTCATAATTATACACCAAGTCATGTTCTAGATATATTAACTAAACATTGAGGGTAAACACATAAATCAAAGTACAATACGTCTTTAGATATTTGCAATACAGTTACTGACTATTTATTTTCTTAGTCTTTTAAAGTATTGGTTCTTGTTCAGCATAAGTTTTATTGTTCTCTTTACTGCAATAACCCACATGGTTGGTAATGTGAATATGCATGTAGCTCTAAATGCTACACAATACTTCATCACGACATTCACATAGAATTCTGTAGTTTCATTATCAGTTATGTTGTTGACATAGTTCGTAATGATTTCATATATGTATACATATATTCTTAATGATGGCTGTGATCATTGTATCATATTCAGCTATGTTGCGGCCATGGCGGGGGAAAAAGGTTGATTAACCTCCTCATCAAAATCTCGAAGTTTTAAATTGAACGAGAATGGGGATTTAGGCCTTGGGTCGGAGTGGACCTTTTTGAGGTTCCTCTTGACCTCTTAGGACCCCCTTCTGGATCCTCCTCATATTCTCTTGAGGATTTTGAATTAAATGAGAATGAAGATATGGGCCTTTGGTCGGAGCAGAACTCTTGAGGCTTTTGTTGACCTCTTAGGACTGCATTTAAATCCTCTCAGTGCCTTCCTCATATTCCCTTAAAGAATTCCTCAAGATCCTCTTCAAACGGTTTTTCCTTAAAATCCTCTTCATTTTTTTGTTTTAAAGTTAGGATCCTCGTTATGAAATGTTTATCAACATATTCAATGTACACTGGTCCGTAAGACTGTGTTTCAGTGCTATCTGAGGCTCTTGTACCATTATTTAAAAAAATGGATTTGAAATTTTTTTTACATTGAAAAATTCTCAAAAATCTTTAAGTAAGCATTGATTTTATCAAAATAGATCCTGAATTGCCTTATAAAATAGGCAAATTATATATCAAAATGAAGATCTTGAATTTTAGGATTTTTAGGAACAAACCGTGTCTCATTTGGACCTTAAACGCGCCCTCACGCGCTTCAAGGTAAAATACTGAAAAAATTCGAAAATTGGATGAAGCCCACTCTCGCCATATCGGCCTCTATTCCGTACACGCGCCAGCCCATTCTTCTCCACTCACCGTCGTGGTTCTGATGGGGTGGTCCACGTGTCCACTGGACGACCATGTGGCCTCACGTGCCACGTGGCGCCTTTTTCCTTTTAAATAATAATTAAATTTAATATAAAATTATTATTTTTTTTAAATATATATTTTTTTTTGTGGACTGGGCCTCTCTGGCCCAGCTCCAATTTTTTTCAAAAAACGTTTTGGGCCCCTCTGGCCAACTCTCATTTTTTTGTTTTGTTTTGTTTTTTTTCGGTCTGAGCCTCTCTGGCCCAGTTTGAAAATTTTTTTATTAATTTTTTTGTTGATTGGGCTTCTCTAGTCCAATCCGAAAAGAACTTTTTTTTTTGTTTGGGCCTATCTGGCCTAGACCGAAAACAGTTTTTTTATTTTTTTTATTTTTTCTGACTGGGCTGCCCATGGCCCAATCCCATTCGGGTCGGGTTAACTTACCTGGTTTTAACCCGGTCCTCTGCACCTTAGCCGTCGCTGCCTTTTTTTAAAAAAATTTCGCCAGTTACAATTCACCAGTCGCGCCGATGTGTTTTTCGGCCATATCTTCGCCGTCCGACGTCCGTTTTTTGCGTTCTAGGTGTCCATTTCTTTGTTTCGACGAGATCTACGTAATGGGAGCACTTTTGGAGCCTAATTCTTTCTCTTTTCTGGGAAAACGTGACAGAACTCGTAAATCATTTTTCTTCCGTAACTTCATCGTCCGGTGTCCGTTTTTCGCGTTCTTGATGTCTACGTTCTCGTCTTGGAGGGATCTACACTATGGATATATTTTCTAAGCCTAGAGACATCATATTCTGAGAACCCATATCTGGATCTCCGTTATTGGGTTTCGTTTTACCGTTTCATTTTTCGTTTTCATCATTTCGATTTAGAGGCATATAATTTCAAACCATATATACACATAAATCACAGACATGCTTGAAATCCGAACCAAAAAACAAAATGACATGCTATACAGGAAAGCAAGAAATATACATACACATATATCTCAATTTAACATGCTTGCGGAAATTCATGGATAGTGAGTAATTACCATAGAGCATGCATGGTAAGCAAGAGATCATAGTAATAGATATATTTTAATCATACACTCAAATTTCCATTATTAAACTAGCAATAGTTCATATCTGTGAGGAAGAGAAATGCCTCAGGAACCTATAAACTCTGAGACCACTGAAGGATTTTAGGCGTACCTGGAGATGCCGAATCACGAATCTGTAGATACCCACACGGAATTTGGATCACAATGGTGGATCCAAACACAAGACACAGTAAAAGCACTGAGGGCAAGAGGAGAGGAGATGAGAGGATTCTCTGAAAGAGAAAAGGGAAGGGAGAAAACTTGTTTTCTCTGTGCATTATTTCTGCCACCTTTGGGGAGCCACTTCCTCGCTCTTACAACTTTCCACTAGGGTTTAGGTTTACGCATTCGACCTAGCCCATGGACTTGGGCCTAATCCATCAAGGGTGGCCCATGTTCCAACAGGAACAATTCTCATTACTGTGTCTGGATATTTTTCATGGAAAAATGCTTAAAGCAAAAAGGTGATTTTCAATTTTACTGTAAGGGTTCATTCAATGGATCAGTGAATTTATTTCTAATTGTTTATATATGAAACGATCTTAACTTTATTGTCTTAGATAATCTGTCGGACATTTGAGCCTCAACATTTTGATACAGAATAGCAGTATATGTTTTTCACGCTATTGAAATTGGAAAATGTGTTGAAAACAGGGGAAACGCAAACTGTTGACAAAATGATTATGACTTTGAAGCAAGTCCATATTCCAGAGTTATCATTGTTTGATTTTAGAAAGCTGGCAGCTGCGACAAACAACTTTGACATGGCTAGTAAACTTGGGAAGGTGGCTTTCGTCCAGTTTACAAGGTGACTTTAATTTTTTTAAATTCTATTATGTTTCAATTCAAGATAAATTGATGTATTTATCATCTTATTTCAGCGAAAATTGGAAGATGGACATGAAATAGCAGTAAAAAAATATCAAGATCATCTGGACAAGGCATGGAAGAATTTATAAATAAGGTGAAATTGATTTCTAAGCTTCAACACCGAAACCTTGTTAGGCTTCTTGGCTGTTGTATTGAAGAAGAAGAAGAGATGTTGGTTTATGAATACATGCCAAACAAAAGTTTGGATGCATATATCTTTGGTTAGTGCAATCTTCCATGCTTATGAAAAAGTTGGATGTTTAAATGCTTAGCAAAAAATAAAGATCTGGGAAGAGAGGAGAACTTAATCAGAGTGTTGATGAATATATAAATATGATTTTAGTACCTCAAGTCATTTTACAAGATGTTATTACTTAGTTGGCATTGCCCCTTGTTTCTAAATTGTGTGTTTTCTATCTTTTGATGTGCAATTTTGATTGAGTTTGTATAGAGTAATAGTTTTGGTACAAGTATCTAAGTGAACACAAATGGTCACCTAGTGTACAATACTGCAACCATTTCCTACATTATATCGTTGGAAGTGAATGAAAAGGGTTATTTTGAGCATTTGTCTTCATTACATATTTCCTAAATCAATCTTTTATAGATCCGGAGCACCAAAACCATTTTGATTGGGGAAGGCACTTCAACATAATTGAGGGAATAGCTAGAGGGTTACTTTATCTTCATACAGATTCAAGACTAAGAATTATACATAGAGATTTGAAGGCAAGTAACATACTATTAGATAAAGAAATGAATCCAAAGATATCAGACTTTGGGATGGCCAAATTATTTGGAGGAAATGAAGCTCAAGCAAATACAAAAAGAATTGTTGGAACATAGTAAGTGCTCATTTTGCTTAACCCATGGAATAATATCAATAACATATTGAGAGTTCATCGAAGATTTAATGTTTAATGACAGCGGCTACATTTCTCCCGAATATGCAACTGGAGGACTTTATTCAGAGAAATCTGTTGTTTTTAGCTTTGGTGTTTTGTTGTTAGAAATTATTAGTGGAAAGAAAAACACTATCTTTTATGAAGAGGCAGAATCTTTGACACTTTTAGGATTTTTAAGCCTCTCCCTCCAATTTGTACATTTATTTCCTGCAAAAACTCTAAAATACCTTTGTCCCAATTCATATAATATCAAGTTTAACAGCTACTTTTTTTCCTTCTTAAATTTTCTAGGCATGGAAATTATGGGTCAATGGCAATGTTACACCTCTAATAGATTCGAAGATGTATGATCCAAGCTTTTACAAGGATATATTGAGGTGCATACATATAGGTCTTTTGTGTGTTCAAGAACTTGCAAAAGATAGACCCACTATGGCATCTGTAATGTCGATGCTTCAAACTGAGGCGATGAATATTCCTTCCCCAAGCCAACCTACATTCATCCTCAGGCAGGCTATGTCTTGTGCACCAGAACAAACTCTAGACAAGAATGAGTTATGGTCCATAAATATAGTAACTATTTCAAATTTGAAGGGGAGATAGACGGGGGTTTGTTGTGATTATGTATCATTTGTAAGATCTAAAATACATTATTTAATTATGTTTATACTTCCATGATATTCAATAGGTTAGCTGGAATCCTTGTTTCGAGCCACACAAAAAATTTTGTATTTTGTTAGCCCCTGTATGTTTAATGTGTTTTTCTGTATGTAAAAGAATACTTGGGGTCATGTTCCCTCCTTTTAATGCTCAATTGTGAATGTAAAATTTGATTTATTCTGCTGACCATTTCCTATCATAGACTCCAAATATTATAGTGCTATTCAATCACGCCCTTATTATTTCCACTGCATATGTTGCAGCTGAATGGTTGATTTAATGATGTATTGTCAGAGAAAAGAATTATGCTATTTCTATTTCCATATTCCTTGGCTTCATTGTTTTTAATGTTGTTATTGTTACTAAGGCAGATTCTATTGCTCTTCTTGTTTCGGGTAATAATTATTCAGTTTCTCTTTACAGTTATGAATGGAGAAAGAAGTGAATTGTGAAGGCTACGTGTGCCCTATGTGGTTGTCCATGAAGTCTTTGTTACTGCCCAATTTCCATCTCCCATCTTGTGGTTGATTTTCTTCTATGCTAGCCACCTTTTCTATTTTGAAATCTAATTTTGGTGTTTGTCTTCAGGGAAAAAACACCAGTGAATGAATTAACTGTCCAATTATGATAAAAAAATTAATAATTTTGAGAACTTGGCCATCTGGATTGGATTTGACTGCTATTTCATTCAACATAAGTTGGAATTACCTGTAACTTACCAAAGACAAAATAAATAAGTGGCTATTTAAGTAGAATTTGACTGTTTTTAATATATTGCGATAATTAGCTTTTTAAGGTGTCCAAATATCTTGCACTTTCATTTTGTCTTGTTATAAAGGATGGCAAGAGCAGATATCTCATTTATAATTCCACCTTCTACAAAATTACAAGTTGAATGAGTAATCACTTTGTAAAAGTTGGTTCTTGGGTCATAGATGTAAAAATAACATTATTTAATCCTATTACTGACCAACACACGGTACTTTTAGAATGCGAAAACCTGAAGCCAATCTAATACTGGAAGTGTTTTCCTCTAGCTTAGGATGTTTGAAGATGATCGTCTCTACCAAATTGGTAGTTTATCTGTTTTTCTTCCCCTCCTTTTTTACCTCCAACTCTACGGTCCAAATGTCGTCCTGAATTGCACATGATTGGTAAAATTAACTTAGATGCTTATTTATTCCTTAATCTACTTGAAAAGGGCTAGGCATCTCATATTGGGCTATTCAAATCCCTGCATGTGCTGTTAATAAAACGAGCTTTTCCCAATTATTGCTTTAATAATATATCTAATGGGGGCTAATTGTGTCTTCTAGTTTGCTGTTGATCATTCCGTGTTTCTTACATCTTTTTTTCCTCAACCCGTGTTTCTTACATCTGAGTTCAAGTTGGAAGTGGTTTTCGTAAAGCATTTGTGCTGTTGGTACTGTTGAAAGTGGTCAGTGGAAGAAATTTCAAAGTATTGGTTGTTAAAAAAATGTGATACTTGCTTCCATGAATTGGAATTTCATTGTGAATAACAGCTGTTATGTTTGACATTCTTGAACTGCAAAATTAGATATTTTATGTTTGAATGGATATATTATTTCACCCCATTGTTAGCTTTGGTGATGATAAAGTTGTTGACGAAAATGCATCAGATTCCAATGATGTTGTTGCTACTAGAGGTCTAGCAAGGTAAATTTTGTGATTGTTTAACGGGTCAAGGTGCAAAAATACTAATTGTATGTCTAACACCTTATGCTTTGTGGATGTGCAAAAAATACCATCAATATTTAAAATGTGTATAAAAATGTCAAAACTATTAAATATAACCTAATACTATTACTTTTTGTCATGTCATTTGTGGTTTTGCTTTGATTTTTCAGGGGTATTTTTGCATGTCCTAGAAGCATATGATACTAGACGGCCTTTAGATAAAAACTCGAGGGTATTTTTGTTATCTTAGGCTTATCTAAACTCTTATTTTTCTCTTTTATCCTTTTTTTCTCTTGTCTACTTTGTCGTGACTTCTTGTTGTTCGTACTGCTTATTCACTTTTGCTTTTGTGGAACTTTATATCTGATTTCAAAATTCAAATCTGTTAATGATGACGGTCATTTTCTTTTTTTCCTTTGAAAGTTGAGACTTTTAATATCCTTGGAAAAAATAAAAGAGAAGAATTAAACAAAATAGAGAAAAGGATCGAATTGCAAAGTGAAAAACTATGGGAGGGCAGAATGATCATCTCACCCTCCCTACTCTTAATATCCCTGTGTCTTCTGCGTTCTCTGGTCTTCATTATTCGTTCCAGGCGGTGTGCAATACGAGAGACAGCGATGGTGTGTGATGACCTGATTTCTCACTAGAGGAGGGTTTTTCGCCAGTACAAGTAAGGATTCGAATTCAAGTGAGTCTCCTAAACACTCCTTCACCCTCAGATTATTCTATCTCTACCATTTTGGAATTTTAAGGGTTGAATTAGAATTAGAAAAAGTAAGGTTTTTACTGATTAAATTTAGTTATAAGCAAGTTTGTAGCTTACTTGAAGTTATATGAAGCACTTGATGTGAACTTTTCCGAGGATCTATTGAACTGAAGCTCTTGGTACTATTCACATTACTGTTCATGTGAACAATGCCTTGGTTCTCTGTGATTTTTCTGATTAAAGCATGCATGAAGGGTTTAAAATGATGATTTCAATGTTGATATTAAAGCTGGAAAAATTATGGAGTAGTAAGCATATTGCTATACGAATTGTGTGTATGGTGAATGAATTGGTGTTTAGGTACTGGAGGCTATGAATGTCAAACATGGTATTGATGTAAAGTATAGGAAAAATGAAAGTGCTTTATTATTAAAAAAGAAAGTTGTCAACAAATATTATTTGAATAATTGCTTGAATTTCACATTATATAGAGTACAAGGTTATGCCTCAATAATGATTCTACAAGAAATCGGGAGATAATTATTCCCCAAATATCCTCCTCTATCCTATCCCATATAATCAGCCACTTGATCCTCTATTGTCAAAATACATATTTACATAATTATTTCTATAATAACCACAAAAGTAATGGTATGTGGATTAAGGAATTGATTTATTATCGTTACTGGTTTTGATTTTGGAAAATTGAGGATTACATTTGCCACTCATTACGTAAGAAAAGAATAAGGAATGGATAAGTTGAATCAATTTGGTTGTTGTGGCAATAAGGTATTAAAAGTTAAGGGAAGATTTGGTTGGTAAAAAACTGATTTGAGTCTCTTGTTTTATGAGAGCTAAAGTTATAGTAAATGATACCCTCTGCCTCTGAAATTGTGAGCATTTAGTGCATGTCCTAAGCTTTAAATCAAGTCATAGAACGCGTTATTTGGATGAGTGGAGGGTAAGTTATGAATTTTTCAACTTGGTTCATAAAACTGTAAAAACAATATTTTTCTGATGAAGCAGCTGACTTTGAGTGGGTTTTCAACTAGCCAAATGGTCTTTGTTGATTGTCAATTTGACAAGCAAATAGTACTCATGATAAGCTTTAGATGGAGTCCTAAAATGCGACTTTTGGATAAGTAAATTGTAAGTTATGGAGTATCAAAATTTGGGTTTAAAATCTGGAAATCTGAAAAAACAATTAGCAAATAATCAGAACTTTGGGATACTAATTTTGGAATTTTGGTTGATAATAAATTTTGAATGGTAATTTTCTTTAGAAAAAGATGCAGAGAGCTTTGAATAGACACTAAAACCACTGCATTTGAAGTCTTGTGGAATAAGTTATGATTTTTTGAAGTTAATTATAAATTTAGAAGTATTATTGGAGTTGATTGAATATTGTATACATATTACTGTTAGGAGGAGGAGGAGAAGATAAATTGGGAGTTGAAGGATAAAGAAGAGTTATTCGTTGAGAATAAAATGTGAGTGAATGATGTGCCATTATAATTTTTATGAAGTACGTTTTACTACATTTTATATTTTTAATTTAATTATCACATTTTAAGGATGGTTCCAGTACGAAGGTTTATCGAAATTATTTAATCTTCTCATTGATATTGCAAAGAGTAAGATTTATGGAATTTATTTAATATTAGTTATTCTTCCCGGATTTTATTTATATGGGATATTCATGTATGGAATTGAAAGTAAACTTTTGAGATATTGATTATTGTAAAGGTTTAAGTGTTATAATATTTATTGAAAATATTTTATCCCTATGATTTCATGCATTGAGATAGTGAAAAGAAATTACGTTCAAATGATATGCACTCCATGCATGCCTGAAAATGATTTGAGACGTTATTTATACACCTTCATGCTGGAATCCTTGTTATAAAGTATATTAAAAGGGTTTTACCATTGAAGATGATTCAAAAGTTTATCCCATGCATGCTTGAAAATGTTTTTGATAGGATAGAATACAGAATGATGGTTATTAACAGTAGTACTGTTAGTCCTTGGTGCATCATGGTTAATTACAAGCTCGCCTGTTATTTGTGGGTGTTGATTCACGTTTGTTATACGTGGATATCAACTCACGCCTATTATTTGTGGCCTTGAACCGCTCCTATTGGTTACTTACCCTCGTGAACTGTGTGTTCACGCTTGTTTTCATAGCCTTGAGTTGCGCCTGGTTATTTACCGTTGCGGACTGTGTCCACGCTTGATATTACGTTCTGTTGAAGTCCTACGAAAATTTGAGATTTAAATATTATTTTTAGATCGATTTTGTCAAACGAGTGGTCTTGCTACATAATTGAAATTTCTGCGAAATGATTTATTATACAGCTTCCAATATGTTTTGATTATATTTTGTAAAAATTGAGATTTATTGTTTTGTTATTTATCAAAGTTAAATTCCTTGGATTGTTTCTTCTATTCCATTTAATGTATAAATGGGACATTATTCATCTGAAATTTATTTGGGCCTCAGATAGCCCAGCCGACCCTATGCCTCTGGTAAAGCAGTGAAGAGCCTCCTTATTGTTATTAAATTTGTTGTTTGGTGTATATAAAAACTTACGTTTAAGCACTATTTTTTAAGAATAAATGTTCCACTAATCTATAGGTGAGATCCATGTGCTTTTATTATATTTTGGTAATGTACAATGTGTCATTATATACATTTTAAGCTATTGCATTATTTGGTGATTTGCTAAATCATGTGGGTATGTTTTAAATGGAAGCTTAAAGGAATGTGATGTCTCTCACATTCCGTACCGATCACCTCTAAAATTTTTAGGATGTGACAAGATTAGATGAAATTCACAACATATTTGTTGAATTGTTAGTAACTCAAGGGTGATAACTGTACTTAGGTTGATACTTGGATTGAGTTCATCCTTAGAAAAGGCAAAGCAAATTTTTATTTGTTTGCATTCATATAAGATTAAATCAATGTTCATATAAGATGTACTGTCTACTAGAAACTAGAATCCTATTTTTGAAAATGGATGAGTGAGTCTCTCATTGAGAGAATACAATCCTGAGAATAAATTAATTTTTCATAAAGAATAAGAAAATTTCTTAAAAAGATTTAATATATTTTATTTATTTAGAAAAATTAATTTAGTGATTGGTATATGAAGAACTAGATTATACAAGACTCGACAAGGTTTTACGTTGGTTGTTGAGACCTTACACAACTCTCCTCCTCTAAATTAAGATCCCCTAAGTGAGGAGATCACTTAGGATAAACTCTTTGCTAATGATATAATTCTTTTGGCCGAATCAAGTAAAGAGATTAGCTTTAAACTTGAAAATTTGGAGAAGGGCTTTGAAGTCAAAGGGTTTTCATCTAAGTATGAGTAAGACAGAATTCATGCATTGCAATTTAAATGAGAGATAAGTTGGAAGTGATTTGGAGGTGACATTGGGAGATCATATCATTCCACAAGTGACAAAGTTTAGATATTTTGGAACAATTATACAAAATGATGGTGATGTTAATAATAAAATTTAAGCTGAATGGTGTAAATGGAGGAAGCTACTGGAATAAAATCATATTGAAGACAGTAACATCACGTCAGATTTGACATTTATAATTCCTATAAATCTCTCTACCATATAATCCCAATATTTGCTCCCAATATCTCTCCACTATTATTGACATAATTATTTTATTTACATAATTACCACATAGCCATTGAAAAAAGCATGATGGAGAATCATTTGAGGTGGTTTAAATATATGGAGATAAGACCTTTTAAGGCACCAGTAAGGAGGGTTGACCAAATAGTGTGAAGTCCTTTAAGAAGGTGTAGAGAAAAGTCGAGGTGCAATCTTGATTGAACTTTATTTATACTATATTTATGCTTGAATTTTCAAAGCTTTTGATTCAACTTCAGCCCTTCATGACCCCTTCTTGTGCTTAATTTGAGATACAGAGTTGTTGATCTCGATTAGCTTGATTTTGGGTGCATTTGCCATGAATAATGATATAATTGCACTTAATTCCCATCATGAGCAAGTGATATTTTGAATATTTGATATTTCATTTCAGGAACTCTAGTCAAGAATGAGGAAAGCATCTCTGGGAAAGTTTGTCACGATGTAATTCAAAGTTTGCTGTGGCTAAAGTTCAATAGGTGAGCAAGAACTCTCAGGAGAGGTTTGCCGCGGCGAATATCGGGAATCAGTAACAAATCAGACTCCAAATGGAAATAAAACCCAACCCATCTTCTTGGATCCGACCCAAGATGGTTAGTATATGCCAATTAGGGTTAGTTCGACCAGAGGGGGGAAGGAGGAGGCAGAGAACACACACACTTCACATTTTCTCTCATTTTCTACTCACACAACCCTAATTTCTCCAATCATCCATCCGGAGTCCGATTTCACTACACATGAGTAGCTGAGCATCTTCCTTCCTCTTGGAGATGAAGTTGGCCCGAGTTTGATATTCCAAAAGGGGAGTATTAGTTTTCAATCTATGTTTATGTTATGGATTACATAGTTTCTGAGTTAGGACTTGTAATTTGTACATAAATGCTTGGTCTTGGTCGAGCCAAACTTGGATTATTTGTGTATTGAACTTGCTTTGTGTTTGACGTAGTAGAGTGAAGTCTCATTTCTACCTATTCAATGAGATCTTTGTTGCTCTCTTCTATATTCCAAGTTGTGCTTGATGTTAATACTTGAGTTTCAAACTTATAAAATGTTTTCAAAATCAATACTTTTAAAGAATACTCGAGTAGCAGTTAAAGTGTAAACAACACTCGAGTTTCAAGGCTTAATTAAAACTCGAGTATTGAAGTTTAAAGTTGTTACATAACTCAGCGCTTTCACTGAATACTCAAGCATAAATAAAAGCGTTGGCAACACTTGAGTACTGGGACTCAATACTTGAGTAGCATGTTTCAGGACTTAAGCTTTCTACGCAATACTTTCAAGAGTACTCAAGCATAAACAAAAGTGTTGAAAACACTCAAGTATTGGGACTCAATACTCAAGTATCGAGTTTCAGAAATCAAGTTTTTTATGCAACACTTCCAAGGATACTCAAGTATGAATAAAAGTATTGACAACACTCGACTACTACTGTCTAATACTTGAGTGTTGAAGTTCCAAAAGCTTGTCTCTTTCAAAACTTTTATTAAACACTCAAGCAGTAACAAAAGTATTAACAATACTTGAGTACTCATATCTAATACTCAAGTGTTGAAGTTTTCAAGCTTCGTATTTCTTCAAAACTCTTACTGAACATTCAAGCAGGAACAAAAGTATTGACAGCACTCAAGTACTGATGTCTAAAACTCAAGTTTTGAACGTTTTCATTTCAAATACTTTCTTTTTTACTCAAGTGTTAAACAAAAGTATTCAAAGTTTAGAACATAACACTTTCAATAACCACACGAGTAGCATTAAAACTGTTTCCAAAACTCGAGTAGTAAACCCAAAGCTCGAGTATTGCTTCATAGATTTCAAATTTTCATATGCTATTTGTAATATCCTCATTTTCCAGTAGCTAAGCATAAGGGCTAAACGAAGGGCTACAGAATGTTCAAGGGTCCAGAGAATGAATAGAAGCATAGGTGATGCTAAGTGCCATTTTGCAGCGCATAAAATGTAATGGCAAAATGGTCATTTTGGTAAAAGTCAAGGGCATTTTGGTAATTTTGGCCAAAATACCGAAAAATGACCCCAAGCACTAAGATGTAGAGAAAAATTCACTGATAATCAATTGAGGCTCAGTAAAGGTTAAATGGGCAAAAATGCCCTTCGCGGGACATTTTTATAGTAATTAATATTTTGGCTATTTAAAAGTTTTTAGCCAAATATTATTATTTAAATTGTCCAAAGGCCTCATAGAAAGTGACTAAAAATAATTTTTAGAGTGTCCTAATTTATAAAATTGTTTCCAGAAAAAAGTTAGAAACAATTTGCCAGAACTGTGATACGAAAGGCTAAAAATGATCGAATTTGGATTTTTGGAAGAAAATTTATTAAGGGCATTTCCGAAATGATTTTTGAGAAAAGAAAAATACCATAATGAGCTTATGAATTATGGGAATTTTTGAGATAATGAAATGGCCTTAATGATTAGAAAATTCCCAAAAAGCATTTTTGGTAGCCAAAAATCATAAAAGTAAGGGCATTTTTGGAATTTTGATTTTTTGTCAGATTATTAAAGTTTCCCAAGCCATTTTTTCTGCCTCATTTCGTGAAACACTTGATCAACACTTGTAATTGCCTAGTTCTGGTTCTACGTGTTAGCAAGGGATTTGACCAAGAGGGGGGTGAATTGGTCTAATTAAAACTTCAAATACTTTTAAAAACAAAACAGAATAAAAGTCACTGAGAGAGAAGAAAGATGATGAACATAATGGTTTATCCTGGTTCGGTCTTCTTGACCTACGTCCAGTCCTCAGGACTCCCTGAGATTTTCAGATCCACTATCAGCAATAAATCAGGCTTCACAAGCCTCTACAACTTGGGAATCACTCCCCCTTTCACTTTCTAATGAAACAGAGTCTAACACTCTCTGTTTCTTTTGCCCAAATGACTCAAGGCCCTGTCCTTTAGTTTTTCACAGATTCACAAGTGTATATTTGCCTCAGAAGATTCTCTCAATAGAGTAAATATGGCTAATAATGAAGCACAGACAAGAATTTATGAATAAGAATAGAAAAGAAGTAAATATAGCTTTGAATGCTCAGAATGCTCGTCTTCTTCTTCATTGAATGCTTGGTCCTTTTATAGATGGGAGTCTCTTAAATGTCCGTTAGACTGCATTTAATATCCGTTACTCACATACCAACCATTCAGCTTCTTCATTAATGGCATTAAATGTTTTTGGGTCAGTCGAGGTTGAATGTTGCAGAGTAACGTTAAATTCTCCGAGCCTCAGACCATGCTGCGTGCTTTCTTTCCTCATTTAATGTTTCAATCTGTAGCATTTATGAGAGCAATTAAGATTTAAAAATGTCGTTACACAGATTAGGAAAGCAGGTATAAAGCGTAGGTGGAGTATGTCAGACATAAAGTTGTCAGAAGGAGAGAGAGAGCTGGTACTTAAGTGAAAGGTTTTGATACTTGAGTGTTGCTCAAAAAATTTCAAGGACAAGTTCAACACTTTGATGTAATACTCGAGTGTCATATGAAAGTGTTTAAGAGATAACTTAATACTCGAGTGTTAAATCACAGTGCTTGTGTAATATCCACCATTTTCTGTAAACTGAAAAAGAGGTCAAACCGATATATATGAGATAAGTTAAGCCTCAGAAATAAAAGTACAGAAAGAGAAGATGTCAATGGACCAAAGAGACCCTGGTCAATTTAATCCTAAGGCTTTGAAATTACTAAGAATGTAAGCCAGGGACATAAATGCCATTAAGTATAAAGACCAAGGGCAATATGGTCATTAGATAAAAAGGGGTCAAACCAGTATTCAAAAGTTGACTTTGAGCCCACAGATAGAAAGTACGGAAAAAGTTGATATTGAGGGGCTGAATAACCCAAAGTCAGGTTTGGCTCTGCGGGAGTAATTTTATGAGAACTCTGCAGTTAAGCGTGCTTACCCTGGAATAATGTAAGGATGGGTGACCCCTAGGAAGGACCCAGATGTCATTATACAAAAGATCAGGGCATAAAGTCAGGGGTAAAAAGGGAATTATGAAAAGTTAGACAGAATAAGGGTATTTTGGTAATTAAGAGAAAAGGTAAGGGCATTTTGGTCATTTGACAAAGTTAAAGTCAAAGTCGAAAAGTCAATTGTTGATCAAAAATTCACAGATGCCCAAAAGATAGAGCAGAACTCACTGATTAACAGTGATTTGACTGATTGTCGAAATTCGGCCTAGATTGCTATTTAGAGAATTTTAAATATTTAGTGGTCGAAAATAATTATTTGAGGTACCAGGAGACCTCAATCAGTTGAGTTCAGGGCATAGAAAAGTAAAGTGAATTTTATAGTAATTAATAAAATTATTGCCCAATATACGATTGAGGTGAATTTCCCGATTTTAAGGGAAAATGCCCGAAAATCCTAAAAATATAATTTTATTCAAAAATTAATTTTTTATAATCCAGAGGGCAATTTGATGAAAGGAAAAGGGCTAGAGTATCAGTGAAAATTATAGAAATTTTTAATGCCCTAAAAGTTAATTGCCCGTCAGAAATACGTTTTTCAGGGATTTTCGGCAGGATAAAAGTACCTTGTTATTTTTGGACGAATTTCAATGGTATTTTTGGGAAAATATTTTGCCATATTAGTAAATGAATTATGGAGATTAAAAAAGGAATAAAACATCTCCAGAAAAGTGAAAAAAGATTTATTGGAATTAAGTTACTTTTACCGGCGAAAGTTGTAATCGGTAGAAGTAACCGATCGGTAATCGGGTTGGTTAGTGTAACCAATGTTACAACCAGATTTTTTTTTGACCCCATGTGCATACATTATTGCCACTTTATGAAGACCAATGAG
>JANTPZ010096072.1:0-36303 GCA_025593235.1 Vachellia pachyceras | reverse complement strand
CAATTGATTTTTAACATAACATCTACTTTATATTTTTATATTAAAGTGAATCTTATATCAAGAACATATAATTTAATTAAAATTTGATATTGGATCTTTTAAGCATAAACAATAAAAAGGGGGAATTTACTTCATTTGGCATTGGCATGGCTTGACAATCTATAACCAGATATTGAATTATTTGCATTAAAAAAATTGGCCTTATAACAATTTTTATAATTAAGAGATGTTGCAACTTGCAAGTATTTCCCTTTTAGACTTTGTTTAAACAAAATTAAAATTTCGGGCTAACGGGCTTGGACCTAACTCTTGATCATTACAGTCAACTTATTTACAAACTACATGGTTATAACTTGTAAGAGAAAAAAATAGAGACAGATTTTGCTAGCAGTCATAGATCCTAGTAGAAAGAATTTGGCTGCTAAATTACAAACTCTTGAATTCAAATTTAATTCAATGCAAAAAAATGCCGTTACAGTGATAGGACTTTTACAGGGATCGGGACATCGGAAGCTACCTCACCATTTTCAATATGTGTCACCGAGACGCAAGACAAGCTATCTGGAATTAGCATACAATGGTACATAGTATTTTTGCTAGTCGCATTTCTTTTAGCAAATTCAATAAACTCTTCCACACCATTCTCATATTCATCACTAGTTCTTAACATATTCATCCAAGTAAGATCCATTTATTAAACCCTAAGCCGTTGTAAACAACATTCAAATTTAAAAAGATAAATCATAAAGTTATGGGGAGTTTCATATGAAGCAAGTAAAAGGGAACTGCTCAAACAAAATGTGAAAAAAAAAAGATAATTAATCAACATGCGTTGGAATCCCATCAAAGACCGTAATAATTAATGTGAGAATAAAGAGAATTTGGAAGATGAAAGATCAAGATTGGTAGATCATATGGGATTTGTTTTAATGCTTCCAACATTGAAGTGTGATTTAAGGAGATTGATTATATTTCAAACGTTTTTATATTTAATTATTTTTTTTAAAAAAGATCTGTTGCCATTATGATTTATTCCTAGAGACCCTATAATTAGTATGTATGGGGCCATTATATACTGGTCAAATATGGGATGTATAAGCCACATTATTTAGCAAACTTCTTTTAGATCAATTTTAAGAGATTTGTTTAGATATGGTGGCAACGTGTCATTAAAAGTGTAATCCAACCCAAAAACAACAAGTTTACTCCATCTAAACAAATGGCATATATATTTGACTTGATCTAGGAGGAGGGGGTATAATCATTTGAATCTCACGTGGTTGCAATTTGAATAAAAAAATGAGAAAATATATTAAAAATATCTATATTTTTTTAAAATTTTTAATTTACTACTTATGTGTTTTCTTCTTAATTAAACTTTAATTTTGTTTCATTAACATAGTTAACTCGTGTATAAGGGGTAACGATGCTAGTGGATCAAAGCTTTGGGGATTGAGTTAAGAGAGTAAAATTAAAAGATTTAATGAAGGAAAAAATTCTCATATGTACAAAATTAAAAATTAAAAAAAAGTATATGTAGCTCTAGAATGATTTTAAAAAAATGTTACCACGTGCTTAAATCTTCATTTATATACAACTTCGACACAATTTATCCTAATGATGAGTAGTTTCTCACAATTTTGCAGTTATCAATCTAGGGGGCGACGAAGGCAAAACAAGGGAAATTAGGATGCATGAGAATAAAAAAATGCTTGAGATGCATGAACATGACCATGTATAGGAATGGATGAGAATTTCAAATGCTACTGGTCTAGTCAAGATCTTAATTTATTCAAACTTATAGATAATTTAAACTTTCAAGATCTCTAGACTCAATGTTTCAAGCTTTTTTCCTTCTCTTTAGGACTACACCCATTCGCAACACAACTTGAGTGAAACGATCTGGAGCATCAGATCGAACAATGGCGAAAAACAGAGGGAAAACCCGGGATGAGAACCTGCTATTGAGTCAGTTGGAATAACCACCGACGAGACAGTTCTAGGGGGAGAACAGAGAAGATTAAGAGGTTGCCATTAAGGGAGACGGGAGAAGCAAATAACGAAGGAACAGATATACATATATATATAGTTGACGATGATGCGAGTATAGTGCAAAGCGAGTAAGATTTTCTTACCTGTGATGAAGAAAGTAGAGAACTCGAGAACACTTGAAGGAGAGACTTGAAGGCTGGAGCTTCCTCAAGCAATGATGGTGATGAGTGAATAGTGCAAAGCTTCCTCGAGCAATGACAGCGATGTGTGAATTGTTCAAAGATAAGATAAACTGAAATAGAGGACAAACTGATAGTTATGAGATAAGATAAGGCCTAGAAATAAAAGTACATGAAGAAAAGATGTCAATAGACCAAAGAGACCCTGGTCAATTTAGTCCTAAGGCTTTAAAATTACTAAGAATGTAAGCCAGGGACATAAATTTTATTAAGTATAAAGACCAAAGGCAATAATGTCATTGGATAAAAGGGCTAAACCAGTAGTCAAAAGTCAAGTTAGAGCCCACAGATAGAAAGCACAAAAAAAGTTGATGCTGATGGGCTGGATAACCCAAAGTCAGACTTAGCTCAACGGGAGAAATTTTATGAGAAATTTGCAGTTAAGCGTGCTCACCCTGGAGTAGTGTAAGGATGGGTGACCTTCTGGAAAAAAAGGTCAAGGGTAAAATGGGAATTACGAAAAGTTAGACAGTGTAAGGGCATTTTGGTCATTAAGAAAAAGTGTAAGGGAATTTTGGTCATTTGACAAAGTCAAAAAGTCAACTGTTTTCCGAAATATCAGAAAATTTTCACAGATGCCCAAAAGATAGAGCATAACTCACTGATTAAAAGAGTTTCGACAGATGGCCAAAAATAATTATTTGAGGTATCAGGAGATCTCAATCAGTTGAGTTCAAGGTATAGAAAAATAAAGTGAATTTTATAGTATTTAATAAAAATTATTGCCCAGTATACGATTAAGGCAATTTTCTTGAAAATCGGGAAAAAGACCCAAAAATCCCTGAAATCTAATTTATTTCAAAAATTAATTTTGGACAATCTAGAGGGCATTTTGGGAAAAGAATAAGGGCTAGAGTATCAATGAAAAATGAAAAAAATTTTAAAGCCCTAAAAGTATTTTGCCCTCCGATTACATATTTTCAGGGGTTTTAGACAGGATAAACTAACTATGTAAATTTTTAAGGAGATCAAGGGGTATTTTGGGGATAATAAATTTACCATATTCAAGAGGAAAATGAGGAAGAAAACATCTCTAGAAAAGTAGAAAAAGGTTTACCGGAATAAAGTTATGTTTACCGATAAAAAGTGTAATCGGTAAAAGTAACCAAAAGGGATCCAATTTGGTTAGCCAAACCAGATTTTTAACCCCTTAGTTGCAGCAATTATGGCCATTTTTAATGCACCAATGAGACATAAGCATGTATTGTATGTGTGGTGAAATCTAAGCCTTTGGATTAAACTTAATTATTAAGGATACAATCTTAGCCATCTATCAATTATGAGAGATTTTTATAAATCCATTTCCCCTCCTCTTCCTCCCACTTTGGCTGACCCATTTGGACAGAAAATTGAGAGGGAGAAGATGCCATTTCCTCCATAGCAAGAGAAGAGAAAAGCTTCCAAAAATCAAAGGTAAGAGATGGAAACACCTTAAGCTATACATGATTTCCATCCTTCTGCTCCCCTCTACAACATCCATGGATTGGAATTTTGATTTGGTCTCTCTTTCTCAAGTTTCATGGTTAGGGTTCATGAGAGGAAAAATGGAAAAGAGAGGGATTTAGAGGAAATAAATGGTTGCAAAACACTCCTTGCATGATAAGGAGAAGATTGATGTATATATTGCTTGAGTTTGTTGTTTGTATGAATTTTTGGAATCTCAAACCCTAAGAGGAGGTGCTGTCCAATTTTATATTTGATGAGGAAGAGTTGTTTTTGAGCTAAATACTCCATGAGAAATGTTTTGGGATCAATAATATGTTGTTATACATGATGAAAGTTTGAAAAATCACTTCCTCCTTACTTGGACAGATTTTCGTCCAGATCTGTATAGGGTAGGAGGAGTACGATTTTGATGATTTTGATGCCTCCAATGGCTTTAAAATGAGATTTTGTGTAGGGTAAAAGTGAGCACAAGTTTTGGGAAGCATTAGAAATCATAAGAGCAAGTTTCAAAGTTTTAAGGGTGCTTAAAGGAGCATTAAAGGTTATATTGCGTTTTTACAAGTTTTCTTGCTTTGTGATGGGTGGAAATTTATGATTATGTTCTTATGTAATGTTTCGGAAGTTTAAATACCAAAGAAATCATTGGAAAAGATTAACAAGAGAGCTTCAAGTTCAAGGGGAAATTAAGAGGACAAGGTAGCAACACTCCTAACTTTGGCATCTACTTTGCATTGATTCATATGTTAGTTGTCATGTTTGTTGTATGGTTGTAGCCATTTAAATTATGAAACCTTACTTGTGTGAAAGCATGATGGTTGTTATGCAATGATTGTCTTCACTTGGAAAGTTGATTGATTGTTCTTGTTACATGGCATACTTGATCTCATTATTAATCATGCACGTAGATATATTATTAGAGTGTTTGCTACTGGGATTTCCTTGAAATCTCACCCTCCCCCACTAACAATTTTAGGTACAAGCACAAGCAAGGGTAAGAGCAAGGTTTATTGTGATTGAAGATGGCTTAGCTTTATGTTCTTGCTTGTGGAATTTTGTATGTCATGATTGGAACTTGGTGTTGAGAATCGATGTAGTTGTGTAATTTTAAACCTCTACATATGTAGTAGTCAAATAGAGGTGAAAGCATGCTTTAAATATAGGCTAATGCATGTTTATTTATGAGCAAAAGAAGAAATCAAATAAGCATGCCTAAAGGAAGAAAAATGGAAATGTTAAAGATGTATAGAAGTGTAGCAAGGTTGGTCAAAACCCTAATTTTGGCTTGACATAAAATATAGCAAACAAACTCCAAATGAGTTGAACATTTTCAGAAAAATATTTCATATTGCAAGCTTTTAAATGAGCTAAATAATACTGAAATTGGAGTTTTGCACAAAAATTTATGTTATTCCAAAGTTGGCAAAAAATCACAGAAAAACCTAGGAAAATGGAAAATTACCAAATGAACAGTGCAACTTTGTGTAATAAACTGTATCAATTGGGAAATTTTCTGACCCAATGAGTATTTTTCTCCCATAGAGGAACTTATAAGCTTCAAATAGAAATTGGATTCACTCAATTTCGATGTTTCTAGAATTAGTTATGAATTTTCAAAGTTGAGCCAAAATTCTGTGAATAGTAACGTGAACAGTAACCCCAAATGTCAAATTTTCATATTTGAATCCGAATGGTTTTTCAAACCATTCAAGGCCCAAAAGTGATTCCAAATGGTTATAAAATGAAGCTAAAGGGGTAATTAAGGTGTGTTACAATTATCAGGTACCTAGACCTCTTAAGAGGTCATTGATTAGTTATATCACAGGGCTCTATAATGAATTTTTCAATGGTAGCCTCCTTATGCTGACCATTACTATTATTTGCTACTTTTCTTTTTTAAGGATTTTTATCTTTGGAACCAGGTGTTCTACCATGTTTTAAATGCGTACTAACCACTTGTCCTGTTGGGACATCAATTTTAATAGGAGCATTCTCAAGTGGAATATGAGACTTAGTTATCCTTTTTGCATCAGTAAATGCATCTGACAGTTTTACTGCAATATTTTGTAAATGAATTATTTTATGAACTTTTTGCTCACATTATTTTGTTCTAGGATCTAGGTCAACAAGTGATAAGGTATTCCATGTACTTTGTTCTTCCTTATCTTTAGTTTTGTCCATATGCTTATTTCTCCACCTAATGATGGGAAAAGTATCTAATCAAAATGATAATCAACATACCGTGCTGTAAATGAATCTCCAGTTAACGGTTCAATGTACTTAATTATTGAACGAGATTCAAAGCCTACATAGATTCCCAATCTCCTTTGAAGACCCATCTTTGTGTGTTGTGGTGGAGCCATGGAAACATACACAGCATAACAAAATTTTGAGATAGGAAATATTTGGTTCTTGACCAGAAACCAATTGTAAAGGAGATATTTTATGATAACTCTTAGGTCTTATGCGAATAAGTGTTGCTGCATGCAAAATGACTAGTTTCTAAACAGAATATGGGAGATTATATCTCATGTGAAAAGATTGCAACCATTTAACTAATCATTCTGCTAGTTTATTTTGTATATGAACATAAAATTTAAAATGTTCAAATCAATTTCAAGGGATGTGCAATCCTCATTAAGCCTAGTGAAATAAATTCATTAGCACTAAAGCATGTTCAATTTGATAATCAAGATAATATACTCTTAACCATATTCATTGAGTAAAGAATCTTGCATTCTTCATGTTGCAAGAAGATGATAAACAATCGTGAGACCATTTACTTGATGCATCAATTAAAACTATGCGGTAACTAAATGGTCCACTACGTGGGTTTACCGTCCCACAAATATATTCATGTATCTATTTTGAGAATGTGAGAGGCTCACATTGTATGTCCAAATATATGAACACGTTTTTAAAAAAATCTCAATTTTTGTAATTGTCGACGAAGACTGAGTCACAGTGGATGTATCCATTCAATTCTAAGAGACTTAAATGTTTAATTCCTGTAACCCTAATCTAGTTCCAAGAAAAGATGTGGCAATTGTATGTCCAAATAGATAACTACAATTTTAAAAAATCTATTTTTGTAATTGTCAACAAAGACTAAGTCACAGTGGATGTATCCATTCAATTCTAAGAGACTTAAATGTTTAATTCCTATAACCCTAATCTAGTTCCAAGAAAAGATGTGGCATTTTTATGTCCAAATAGATAACAACATTTTTAAAAAATCTCGATTTATGTAATCCTCAATAAAAACTGAGTCACAGTGGATGTATCCATTCAATTCTAAGAGACTTAAATGTTTAATTCCTGTAACCCTAATCTCGTTCCAAGAAAAGATGTGTCGCATTTTTATGTCCAAATCGATGACTAAATTTTTTAAAAAAATCTCGATAAAAATGTAGTCATCTATTTGGACATAAAAATGCGACACATCTTTTCTTGGAACGAGATTAGGGTTACAGGAATTAAACATTTAAGTCTCTTGAATTGAATGGATACATCCACTGTGACTCAGTTTTTGTTGAGGATTACATAAATCGAGATTTTTTAAAAATGTTGCTATCTATTTGGATATAAAAATGCCACATCTTTTCTTGGAACTAGATTAGGGTTATAGGAATTAAACATTTAAGTCTCTTAGAATTGAATGGATACATCCACTGTGACTTAGTCTTTGTTGACAATTACAAAAATAGATTTTTTAAAATTGTAGTTATCTATTTGGACATACAATTGCCACATCTTTTCTTGGAACTAGATTAGGGTTACAGGAATTAAACATTTAAGTCTCTTAGAATTGAATGGATACATCCACTGTGACTCAGTTTTTGTTGAGGATTACATAAATCGAGATTTTTTAAAAATGTTGTTATCTATTTGGACATAAAAATGCCACATCTTTTCTTGGAACTAGATTAGGGTTACAGGAATTAAACATTTAAGTCTCTTAGAATTGAATGGATACATCCAGTGTGACTCATTTCTTATTTCTGATTACAAAAATTGAGATTTTTTTAAAAACGTATTCATTTATTTTGACATACAAATGTCACATCTTTTTTTTTGGAAGTAGATTAGGGTTACAGGAATTAAACGTTTATCTATTTTAGAATTGAATGGATACATCCACTGTGAATCAGTTTTTGTTGAGGATTACATAGATCGAGACTTTTTTAAAAATGTAGTGATCTATATGGACATAAAAATGCCACATCATTTCTTGGAATGAGATTAGGGTTACAGGAATTAAACATTTAACTATCCTAGAATTGAATGGATACATCCACTGTGACTGAGTTTTTATTTAGGATTACATAAATCGAGATTTTCTAAAAACGTAGTCATCTATTTGGACATGAAAATCCCACATCATTTCTTGGAATGAGATTAGGGTTACAGGAATTAAAAAGTTAACTATCTTAGAATTGAATGGATACATCCAATGTGACTCAATTTTTGTTGAGGATTACAGAAATCGAGATTTTTTTTAAAAATTTAGTCATCGATTTGGACATAAAAATGTGACACATCTTTTCTTGGAACGAGATTAGGGTTACAAGAATTAAACATTTAAGTCTCTTAGAATTGAATGGATACATCCACTGTGACTCAGTTTTTGTTGAGGATTACATTAATCGAGATTTTTTAAAAATGTTGTTATCTATTTGGACATAAAAATGCCACATCTTTTCTTGGAATTAGATTAGGGTTATAGGAATTAAACATTTAAGTCTCTTAGAATTGAATGGATACATCCACTGTGACTTAGTCTTTGTTGACAATTACAAAAATAGATTTTTTAAAATTGTAGTTATCTATTTGGACATACAATTGCCACATCTTTTCTTGGAACTAGATTAGGGTTATAGGAATTAAACATTTAAATCTCTTAGAATTGAATAGATACATCCACTGTGACTCAGTCTTCGTCGACAATTACAAAAATCTAGATTTTTTTAAAAACGTGTTCACATTGGAACATGCAGCATATGAGAAATAGTGGTATCAATATCACTTCAAGGTATATCCACATTTAGTCTCAATCATTTCTCGCATCACAATTGATCTAGGATATTTTAACCGGTCATGGCAAACATTGAATTCATTGATAAACTTCTAGTTTATCTTATAAAACTGTTTGCATGTATTAATCAGTAAACTTCTAGTTTACTATCTCATGATATGAATTAAATTCATCAGTAAATTGTTGGTTTATTATTGCATGACAAACATTAAATTCATCATAGATGATTCGTGATGGCCCAACCGATCATGTCAAATTGTAAATATATCTTTATCAACATCTTTCTGATTTATTGTAACATTTGTCTCAATTGTACTAATAGTTATATAGTACATACAAGAAGATAGTGTTGATAATTTTTCTAAAATGAATTTCTGTCCTGATGTAATATTTGTAATATACAAATATTCATTATTTCCAACATTAATTGTCTCAATATGATACCCATTGCATCGGATATCTTTCAAGCTTAATAGATTTCTTTGAGACTTAGTAGAAAACAATGCATCATTTATAACAAACTTAAACAATGCATCATTTATAACAAACTTTATTCCTTTGAGTAATACAATTGTAACTCTTCCGAAGCCTTAAATAATTTTTGCATTACTTGCTATATTATTTATATTTGCATCTCTTATCATTATATGAGAAAAAATACTTTATGCTTTTCAATATCATGTTTGTCATGACACTGTCTACTAGACATATATTCAACCATATTATGAGAATTATCTATATTGTTCATTAAAGATACATAAGTACATTAAAAAATTTAAAAGGAATAAGATAGAAATATAAATGCTACTTACAAACATTAATGTAATTATTATAATATTAATTATTATCCAAATGTATCATTTTGTCAAGACCCTTAAAGTCTTCTAATCTATCAAGGCATACAAGATTATCATCTTTAAATGCACATTTTCCTTGATATTATTATCATGATACATCATATTTGCTTTGGCATTATTGCCACTCTTTTTGAGTGATGTTTGATAAAGTTTCACCAATTGATCAGATGTAAGACTTACTCGTGTCCAAAGCCCTTTCATACCACATCTATGACATTTATTTTCAAGGGCTTTTGTGGTATTGAAATCATTCTTTTGCATTTTCTCATTATTTCATTTCTTTTGATTGTCATGATTAATGTTACAACCACCTCGATAATGAGAATTTTTTCCCCTTTGATGCGACCATGGCCATGGCTATGGCTACACCCTTTACCATAATTATTATGCATTGCTACATTTATTTTAGGAATCAGAGCCGATCATGTAGGGTGTATTTCATGATTTTTCATAAGAACTCATTATTTTGTTCAGCAACAAGTAGGTATGAAATCAATTCAGAATATTTCTTAAAGCCTTTTTTTTGATATTGTTGCTGTAAAATCATATTAGACCTTTCTTTTAAGACATTCCATAATTCCAGTGGATCTTTTTTTTTTTGAGTAAAAAAGAAACTTTATTGCCAATCAACTATAAATACAAGATGGGACCAAACAGAGAGCAAAAACCAAAAAAGGAGATGAAGCAAAACAAGGAGGCACAAACTAGAAGAGGAAAAAATAAAGCATCATCTCGAAGGTAAAAGATTACTAAACCTAGTCACTTGCAGGGAGTGATCAGCAAAAGCAAGAGCCTTGTTGATTAGTCTAGACGCTGGGATAATCTCATCAGAAAAGATCCTATGATTCCTAGCAAACCAAAGCCGCCAAAAAATAATTCCAAAAACAGTACTCCATCGATGATTTCTATCAAACGTCTTCAGATTAGCATGCATCCAACTTGTGAAAGGTTGGGAGTTAAAAGAAACTAGAACCTGTGCAGGGATAATAAAAGACCAGCATTCCTTTGCCAAAAGGCATTATCTCAGAATATGATTGATGTTCTCAGGCCCAAAGCCACAAATTGCGCAGCTATCATTATTAGCTAAATGCCGTCTAACTTTTTCTCTGTTAGTAAGCAGTTTATCCTTGAGCACCAGCCAGAGAAAAGTTTGTATACGGTGTGGCCCCTTCCAGTTCCAGGCAAGGCTCTATGAAGAGCATTTATTATCCCATTGGTCCTGCATAAAAGAGTCATAAGCAGATTTGACCGTAAATTGCTTACCCCAAAAGCCAAACACGTTCATCATTGACATCCTGACTCTGATGGATCTTGGTGTTTCTTATCTGATTGAGGGTGTCCTGAGGCAATTTATCTTGAAACTCACACCATTTCCATTGACCGTCTGGAGTAATAAAATCACTAATGGTTCTTCGAAGCTCCCCCTCATCAATGGGACAAAAGGATAAGTTGGAGAAGCGACCTAAATCCCCAACCCAATTGTCTGTCCAAAAGTTGGTAATTTTCCCATTTCCAACACGCCAAAAGTAGCCAAGCGAAAGATGCTCCCATACTGTAGAGAGACTCCTCCATAAATGGGATGCATTGCGTACATTAAAATGCTGGGCCTCCTCAGCTCGCCACTTGTACTTAGTTCGAAGGACCTGAACCCACAGTAAATGAGGCTGAATATGAATTGCATTGGCTATCTTCATCAAAAAAGCAGTATTTTGATCAGTGAGGTCCTTCAAACCATAGCCCCCATGCCCTTTAGGCTGACACATTTCAGTCCATTTTACAAGCGGGCTGCCTATGCGTTGCTCAGTGGAGCCCCATATAAATTGCTTTATAAGGCTTTGTATTCTCTTACAAGTGACACCGGGCAATCTCGCGGCCTGCATAGAAAAATAGGGCAAAGCGGATAACACTGACTAAGCTAAAGTGATTCTCTCTGCCAAAGAGAGGTTTTGAGATTTCCACCCTTGCAACTTTGACTGCACTTTCTCCTCTATGTAGCGGTAGGTATCTCTAGTTACCCTCTTGTGTAGAAGAGGGACACCCAAATACCTGCCTAGATGTTCTGCTTTCTGATACCCCAGCATTTCATAGGTAAGCTTGGTGGTATGTGAAGCCACATTCCGAGAGAGAAAAACTCTTGTTTTAGCCATGCTCACCTTAAGTCCAGAGGAATAGCTAAAATGACTAAAGATTTTGCATTAAGGTCGTTTGTGCTTGGTCAACCACACCAAACAAGAGTAAGTCATCAACAAAAAACAAATGTGATAATAATGGACCCCCTCTTCTCAATTGAATTGGCTTCCAAGCACCCTCATGTACCTCTTTACAGATAGCCTATGAGAGATGTTCCATACAAAGCACAAAAAGGTAAGGCGACAGAGGATCTCCTTGCTTAATACCTCGGTGAGGATGAAAGCTACTAGTTGGGTGGCCATTCCAAATCACTTGCATGTAGGAAGAGGTAACGCAATGCATTATAAGGTGTTAAAGGCTAGCAGGGAAGCCAGCATCAGCAAGAGTATCGGTAATAAAGTCCCAACTCAGTCTGTCGAATACCTTTTCTAGATCTACTTTAATCGACATCCATCCCAATTTCCCACTTTTCCTCCTCATGGAGTGAATCACTTCCTGTGCAATGATGATATTTTCCGTTATATTTCTTCCATTAACGAAACTCACTTGTTGCAAAAGGGTGAGCTGAGGCATAACAGGCTTAAGTCTGTTGGCAATGATCTTCGTAATTAGTTTGTAGACTATTGAGCAGAGGCTGATAGGCCTGAATTGCTTAAGCATCTGGGGATATTCAACCTTCGGGATCAGAGTTATGAGCGTCTGATTAAATTGAGGGTCCAAGTAGCCGCCTTCAAAAACTTTCTTCACTTCTGCAAAGACGTTATCATCTATGATATCCCATTGTGTCTGGAAGAACATGGCGTGGAGCCCATCAATCCCCGGAGATTTTAGTGGGTGCATGCTGAACAAAGTGACTCTGGTTTCCTCTTTAGTTACTGGCCTACCAAGATTAGTCTGAATGGATTCAGAAATTAAAGGGAAGAGACCTGCATACCTGAAGGATGGCCTAATATTAGATTCCAGAGAATAAAGGCTCCTAAAATAATTTGTCACCATATCACAGAGTTTTTGTTGATTTGCTTCCCACACACCGTGGTCATCTTTGAGGAGTAAGATTTTGTTACGCCTTCGTCTTGTCAGTGCTCTTGTGTGGTAGTATTTGGTGTTTCTATCTCCATCTTTAATCCACTGACTACGAGATTTTTGCATCCACATCACCTCCTCTTGTAGACAAACATTTTCATACTCCAGCAGAAGAGCCCTTTCTAACTCAATTAGAGGTAAAGAGAAAGGGTTCTGTTCAAGCTGCTTTTGAGTCCCATTAATTCTGCTTCTAAGGGCCCGTTTGTTCCTCCCTATATGACCAAATACCTTATCATTCCAGAGGCGAGCATTCACTGTAAATTGGTCAATGTTCTCAGCAAGGCTTTTCTCATGAGCCCATGAGTTGGCAACAAGATCCTTGAAGCTTGGGTGGGTTATCCAAGATGCAAGAAAGCGGAAGGGAGCCTCATTCCTTCTATGCACTTCGGTCTAGGTTTGGGAGATGAGCAGATGTTGATGGTCACTTTGGATTCTTGGTAGATGCATAACAACACTGTTGGGAGACTGAGTTAGCCAATGCTGGTTGCAAAGAGTTCGGTCCAACCTAACTATAAGCCCACCGCATTTCCACGTGAATTTTGGACCTTTATAGCCCAAGTCAAACAAACCAGCACACTGAATGAAATGATTAAAGGACCTATCTCCCTTTCCCATGCGTAAAGATCCGCCCTTTCTTTCATCGCTATGAATGGTGGTGTTGAAATCTCTAGCTAAAAGCCACGGTACAGTGGGACTCACATGCATATTTAGAAGATCTTTCCACAGCCATTCCCTAGTAGTAGAATTTGGGCTACCATAGACTGCAGTAAACAAAAAAAAGGAGGTTGTGGCGGGGTTAGTGACACAAACATGCATGAATTATTTATGGTTGTGTATGACAGCGAGGCTAACTTCATTTTTCCAGAGGAGCTAGATACCCCCTGAAAACCCCATGGCTTCAATTCGATGAGAGTTAGGATAGTTCATTTTTTGGATGATGCTATCAGCTTGTACCACAGAAATTCGTGGTTCAACAAGTACCACAATATGAGGCTTATAATCATTCAAAAAAGATTTCAGAGCAGTGGAACGACGCAAATGTTGCTCCTCGGCAGTTCCATGCAAATATGGAGTGATCCATAAAAAAACCCGAGAGTTAGAAATCTCCCTCAGAGTTATCTGAGGCAGGATCATCAAAAAATGTTGATTCTGTGGCTTCAGCAAAAGGCTCTTTATCATCATCAGAATCGGTAACATGGCCCAAAGCGGTAGAAATGGCTTTGGTTAGCTTCTTAGATGGTGAGCCGATGGCATCTTTCACTAAGGGCTTAGTGGTTTTAAACTTGATATATGGCTGGACATGAAGGGCTTTACTAATTCCAGTGGATATTTTACCGTTAAGTATTCCACTTTTAACCCTTCGTGAATATGATGATGAAGGAATATCATTACTTTTGCCTTAAATTGATTAGACGTAGCATTTTCTGGCAAAATTTCATTTCCAAGGCTCTTGGCATCCAAATGGATTTCAGCATCCAATATCCATGATAAATAATTTTTGCCAGATATATCAAGGGCTTCGAATTCTAACTTGGTAAGATTTAACATTATCCAATTTAAAACAATAATAAGATTTAAAATTCATTCTAGAAAATGAATTTATAAAATGAATAATATAGTTTAATTAATACACACACACACATCACATATATATATATATGGATTCAAGCTAAAATGACAATATCCATATTGTTTAAAAACTTGTAAAAGATATTAAAATCAAATACTAACAATCTCAAATCTTAGCCATGAAACCCAATGTTTAAAACAATCGGTAAAAGAGTTATCATAATTTTATATTGTGGCTCAAATTATCCCAAATTGATTGAAAATATATGATAAAAGAAAGTAGAAGAAGTTGCTAAGATAACTCTAAGGGAAGCGTACCTTTGGCAGAACTATCGTGTTGATAACGTGTTGAAAATTAAATGTAAATAAACAAAGAGAAGAGAAACTTTGAGAGCAATGAGAAACTTTGAGAGGAATTCTATTCACTATTGGATGTGTTGTATGTCATGTACAAAGTCCTATTTATAGGCCTCTAAGTTTGACCTCCAAGGGTCATGAGTAATGAATAGTACAATCAATATAAATAAATATACATTGTGACTCTTTGTACATACATTGTGAACCTTTGTAGATACATTGTGACCTTTTGTACATTAAATACCTCTTTAGTTTCTCAACAACAATTCATGTGTAGTATTTATGGCTTAGGAAGTCAAGAGTCTATGGACATCCACTCATGTAATGCATTTATAACAATAATTTTAATGTAGACGGGCTTTTTAGGCCCCACCCTTTAGGCACTATCTCATCAAGGATAAATAGATTGTTTGGCTTCCCATCCTAAAACTAGGTTTGGTTTCAAAACCTAGATTTTAGGGGGGAAAAACTTAGGTTTTGTCCAAGTACTCACATTTTTCAGAAAAGCAATTTTGCATATCAAATCTCGGTTTGAAACATAGGTTTTGAAAAAGCTATTTTCTTGTCAAATCACATCCTCTCTCCTAATAAATTTTCTCTTTCCTAATTTTTATTTCTTTCTCTTTCCTCTTTCATGCATACTTTTTTCCTCGAACTCTGTAAAAGCCAATAACTTCATAAACACAATCTTTTAAAGCCTATGTTTTACCTCAGTATCTGTCAAAACTATTCTCCAAAATCTAGGTTTTATCTCAGAATCCGTAAAAGTTATTCTGAAAAGGACTTCCAAACAAACCCAAAAGGTCAGGTTTTCCTATTTTGATAACCCTACTTGCATACCGTCCATTGATAAGGATCTAACTATCGCATCGATATCAATTCGATTTAAACTCATGATCTTATAAACTACAAGTCAAATCCTTACTAAATGGATCATCTTATTTTTATTGGCCACATATGATGGTTTTTGTTTATATGTTGTACTGCTAATGATTTCCTTTGCTCTTACATGCATGGGTCTGTATTTAACCACCTTGGGCCCTTTTTTGTATAAACCATCCGATATCCTGGGGTATCATGGGTTCATTGCCCTCCCCGGACTAATCCAGACCCCCCGCGAGGAGACCTTACGGTGGTAGCGAGGTACCGATGGGACAACCTCTTTGAGGTTGCATTAATTATCGTGGCTGTCACTCCCCAGGGTTCGAACCCTCGCCCTAAGGAATGCTGGTAATAGTCCTTGCCAACTCTACCAAGTGCCCCATTTTGTTTAGAAGGAAAATCTTGGAAGGATTGGGTTTAACACATTTGCCCCTAAAAAGAGTTTGAGTTTCCCGTTAGCCCAATCGTATTCATGCCTTCCGGAAGAAATGTTGCCGGAGAAGAAGGTGTGGAAAGTGTAAGTGGATGAACAAATCATAAAAGCGTTCTTCAAGACAAGAATGAGGGATGGAGGGAGAGAACAAACAACGTATAACAAAAATAAAAGGAGCGCTGAGACTGGCCTAGGGCTTTAGGCCCATTTAAGAAAAATATTAATATTCTTCTTTCTTTTTTATTTAAAGTAGTAAATTTTCTAATTTAAGATATAAATATTATCAAATTAAATTAACTTCGGGATTATTTAACAATTTCCACTTTTTTTAATAGATCAAGTTAAAAAATTTAAATTTGGTCTTTAAAATGTAGTTTGTATGTGGAAAATAACAAAACAAGGTTGATATTGAAATTAGAAAAAAATAAGGATTAGAAAATTGAAAAATATTTTTGTATTTATGTGGCACACACAAGTATTGAATTGATTATTCGATTTGAAAGGATTTTTTTTGAAACTTGAAAGAAAACAGAGTTTTTATAATATAATGCATAAATTACGTTTGAACAATATTGTTTTTCTTTTCGCAATTTTAGATTTTTATAAGGTATATGATTAATAAACAAATAAATTTAATACAAAAATAACACTTTGTTATAAATATATTAATTATGTGGATGTCCATTGACTCTTCGCTTCCCACATCATTATTATTGTACAGTCAGATTCATGAAAAATATGAAAAGTCACAATGTATATTCATCTATATTAAATACACTATTTATTGTATATGACCTTTGGTGGTCACCCTTGAAAGCCTATAAATAGAGGCCATGTGTAGAACATTGTGGATATACAAAACCTTAAATGATGAATGAGAATTGCTTCCCCATTGCTCTCCCATTCTCTCTTTTCTTATTCTCTTATTTCTTATATCAAATTCTATTACTTTTATAACACATTATCAGCACGATTGTTCTGGAGGTATGCTTCCCCCGTAGTTACCTTAATGATTTCATCTATTTTCTTTTACTGTACCTTTGTTTAATATCGATCTATCTGGGATAATCTTAGTCACTATATGGAATTAAAGTGAATCCTTTACCGATTATTTTAATCATCGGGTTCCATGGCTAAGATTGGAGATAATTATTACCTTATTATTTTAATTTTTATACATATTATTTATATGACTAGAAGTCATATATATATATATATCTGATTTCATATTAAGAAATTATATGACTAGAAGTCATATTTATTTTAACATGGCTAGAAGCCATATTCAATTGATTCTATGTATATGACCAGAAGTCATATATTTTACATTATATCTTATGGCTAGAAGCCATATACAACTTTTATCCTAAAGATAAAAGGTCAAACGTTATATTTCTTTTATTTCTGATTTTGATATAATATGATCAGAAGTCATATTTATTTTAATATGACCAGAAGCCATATTCATTTGATTTCATGGTATATGACTAGAAGTTATATACATTTTACATTCTATCTTATGGCCAAAAGTCATATACAACTTTTATCCTGAAGATAAAAGGCTAAAAGTTATATTTCTTTTATTTCTGATTTTGATATAATATGACTGGAAGCCATATTTATTTAATTAATTAATTTTGAGATTTTATAGCTATAGGCCATATTCCTTTAATTCCACGCTATATGGCCAGAAGCCATATGCATTGTATATTTTATTTTATGGCCGGAAGCTATATATAACTTTTATCCTGTTGATAAATGATAAGATATCATATTTCTTTTTAATATGGCCAGAAGCTATATTCATTTAATTATTGTTATACATATGGCACTATAAGTATATAAATATATAACTTATATAATTATGTGTGTGTGTGCGCGCACGCGCATATGCATGTATATTCTTCCATTATTAACCTTATTTATTTTATTATTGGTTTTATATCTATTTGCTTTTACATTTCCTCCATTTTTCTCTGGCTTTGTATATAAGCATATTTTAAAGCATATGATAGTAAACCAGAAGTTTACTGAGACTGATGAATTTAATGCTTGATATACATTAGTAAACCAGCAGTTTACTGATGAATTTAATGTATATCATGAGATAGTAAGCCAGAAGTTTACTAATTAATACAAACCAGCTGTTTGTCAATGTAAACTAGAAGTTTACTAATGAATTCAATGTTGGCCATGACTGGTTAGACCATCCCGATTCAATTATGATGTGAGAGATTACTGAGAATAAATGTGGATATACCCTGAAGTATAAATAGATACCACTATTTCTCATATGCTGCATGTTCTAAGGGAAAATATATTATTAAGCCCTCAAAGTTAAATACAATGTGGTCCTCTCACATTTTCAAAACGGATACAGGAATATATTTATGGAACGATAAACCCACATGTGAACCATTTAGTTACAAAAGGCTATCTTGTTAGTGCTAATGAATTTACTTCAATAGCCTTAATGAGGTTGCATATCCCTTGGACTTGATGTTGAACATATTGTAATTCTTGTTCACACGCAAAATGGGCTAGCAGAATGATTGGTTAAATGGTTGCAACCTTTTTACATGAGATGTAATCTCCCATATTCTGCTTAGCCATTTTTTATGCAGCACTGTTAATTCGCATGATGCCAACAAATTATCGAAAGATTTCCCCTTGCAAATGTTTTTGATCAAAAACCTAATATTTACTTTTTTTGGGTATGTAATATATGTGCATTTAAAACCCAATGAATATATGATGGTATGGTTTGCCGAGTGTCATTTGACGAATTAGTTTCATCAGCATCAGGGGGAGAAAATAGGCAGTTGGGTCAAGAAATTAGCTGGAATGAATTATCAATTGCTCATTTTGATCCTCGAACAAAACAATGTGAACTGGAAGTTCAAAGGATGATTCATTTACAGAGTTTAGCTAATCAAATGCTAGAAGCATTTACAGATCAACAAAGTCACGTTCCCAGCTGTCAATGCTCCCATCAGAATTAATATCCCTGAAGGATAAACTATTATGGATGAATCTAAATTACGCCTAAAGCGTGGAAGGTCAATCGGTTCCAAAGATAAAAATCCTCTAAAAGGAAAAGGAGCTAAAAATATAGATGGTCAAATCGAGGATAATCAAGACAAGAAATAGCTCCAAAAGAGTGATCTCCAGAACAGAATGTGGTAGTCCCAGAAGAGACATAGGTACCTAACATATGTGAAAAAAATGAGATATCAATAAATTATGTTATACATGGAATCCAATGGGTCTGAAATGAAGTCAACATTGACGAAATCTTTGCTTATAATATAGCATATGATGTATTGATTAATGATAAAGAGGATCATGAGCCAAAATCCATTAGTGAATGCCAATAGAGAAAAGATCGGCCTTTATGGAAAGCTTCCATTAAGGCAGAACTAAAAGTGCCGAAATCACAAATCCCTGAAAGACTAAAAGTGCCGGAAGCACAAATCCCTGAAGGAATAAAAGTGCCGAAAGCACAAATCCCTGAAGGACTAAAAGTGCCAGAAGAACAAATCATTGAAGGACTAAAAGTGCCAGAAAGATAAATCCCTAAAGGACTTAAAGAGCCAGAAACATCGAATTCTAGTTATTGAGAATAATACTTAATCAAGTTGAATAAGTCCCTATATAGCATGAAGCAATCAGGGTGCATGTGGTATAATCGTCTTCATGAATATTTGTTGAAAGAAGGATATATAAATGATCCAATATACCCATGCATCTTTATGAAAAAAATCTGGATGTGGGTTTATCATCATTGCTGTTTATGTTGATGGTATCAACATCATTGGAACTCCTGAAGAGTTACAACTGCAATTAATTGTTTGAAGAAAGAATTTGAAATGAAAGATTTAGGAAGAACAAAATTTTGTCTTGGATTACAGATTGAGTACATAAAAAATGAGATCTTTGTATATCAAGAAACTTATATAAAAAAGATCATAGAACGTTTTTATATGGATTAATCTCATCCATTGTGTACTCCAATGGTTGTGAGGTCATTGTAACCTGATAAAGACCCATTCAAACCTCGAGTAATTAGTAAAGAAGGTGATGAAGAACTACTTGGTTCAAAAGTACCATATCTTAGTGCTATTGTGGCACTAATGTATCTTGCTAATCACACACGTCCTAATATTTCATTTGCTGTTAATTTATTAGCAAGATATAGTTCTTCACCAACACAAGGACATTGGAACGGGGTGAAAGATATTCTCCGTTATCTCAAAGGTACTATGGATATGGGGATATTCTTCTCAAATAAATCCAAGCACCAACTAGTTGGTTATACAAGTGTTGGGTTTTTATCTGATCCACATGATGGTAGATCACAAACTGGCTATCTATTTCCATGTGGAGGTGCAGTTATTTCATGGCGATCTATGAAGCAGTTTTTATCAGCTACATCTAACCATGCTAAAATTCTAGCAATCCATGAAGCAAGTCGAGAATGCGTTTAGTTGAAATCAATGATACATCACATGCGGACAACTTGTGGTTTATCTTCGAAAAAAATGATCTCGATGATCCTATATGAGGATAATGCTGCATGTATTGCCCAACTAAAGGAAGGGTACATCAAAGGTGATCAAACAAAGCATATTTCATCGAAATTCTTCTTCATCGGTGATCTTCAAAGGGATGGTGAAATTGATATCCGAAATATCCGTTCCATTGAGAATCTTACAGATTTATTCACCAAATATCTTCCAGGTGCAATCTTTCAAAAGCTTGTTTATGTCATCGGTCTTCGCAAACTCAGAGATCTCAAGTAATGTCCTCATGAGGGGGAGTGGATACTCGTTGTACTCTTTTTCCCTTGTCTAGGTTTTGTCCCACTGGGTTTTCCTAGAAAGGTTTTTAATGAGGCAACTCTAGATAGTGCATCAATGAATGGTGTACGTTTTTCTTTGACTAGGTTTTTGTCCAACTGGTTTTTTCCTAGTTAAAGTTTTTAATGAGACACATTCATAATGGACATCCAAGGGGAGTGTTATAAATATATTAATTACGTGGATGTCCATTGACTCTTCGCTTCCCACATCATTATTACTGTATAGTCAGATTAATGAAAAATACGAAAAGTCACCATGTATATTCATCTATATTAAATACACTATTTATTATATATGACCTTTGGTGATCACCCTTGAAGGCCTATAAATAGAGGTTATGTGTAGAACATTGTGGACATACAAAACCTTGAATGAAAGAGAATTGCTTCCCCATTGCTCTGCCATTCTCTCTTCTCTTATTTTCTTATTTTTTTATATCAAATTCTATTACTTTTATTTGTTTTTTTTTAAGAGGACAAAAGGGGGAAATTTGATATAATTAAGGATGGGTGGAAATCGAAGGGCTCATGGAAGTTGCTTGAACCTAGACATGTGACAGCGACTCTTTTGGCATTTTACGCTGACTGTGACTTAACCCAGACGTCGCCCAAATGCTTTTGTTGTGTTTTGAAATGCAATAAAAAAATACTTTTACGTAAATTGAAGTAAATATATGGAAGATATTATCCCGTTTTACAGAAAATTGTTAAACGTGTTTTTTTGGGAGTAAATAAATTTTTTCAATATATTCAAGTAAACTGGAAAGCGGAGGCTTGATCGGACTGGCCAAAATCATCTGTTTCTGTGCAAACCAAGTCTGTGAGGGCCTGAGTTGCAAAATTAAAACCACAGAGATCAGCGAAGCCAAAATGAAACTAACTCGGTTGGCCAAAAACAAAAATGGGACTAACTCGGATGCTGATCAAAGAACATCCAAAAATGCGTCCTCTTTTGTAAATTATGCTTATGTAAATTCACATAAAATCTCTGATAAAAAAATTCACATAAAACTTTTTCTATACACCTACCTCAATTTGTTAAAATCATTATTTCAATAAATTTCCGGACACACGCGAAATCATCAATCCCATCAAGAAATAGCGATAAAACATAATGCCAGAAAGTGAAAATCAGCCAAAAAAACGATGCGATTCCAGGAATTCCGCGGGAAAACGCCAAACCCATCTCCATAATTTCAGTAAAATTCGTGGCGACCGATTGGGTGGAAGCAAGCAAGGGGCAACATTTTTCTTTATATATATATATATATATATATGAACTATTATGCAGCTAACTGTACTTATATTTTATGACCAGTACTATACTATTTATAATTAAAAAATATTATGATATTGTATTTGTAAAATATTTTATATTTATAATACAAATTATTATATTATAACTAAACTGCAAATATTCCTCTCTTCAATCTCTGTCACGACTTTTGAAAAAGAAATTTAGTTCAACAAAAAATAAAATAATTAAAAATAAAAAATAAACCTATATCATATAGAAAGTTTTTAAACTACTACAACCGATAATTAAATTTTATGAATAAATAAATATATATAGATATAAATTAAGTATTATTGCAAAGTAAAATTGTGCAACCAATTTATATACCTAATTGAATCGTAAAATCTACAATTTTACCTATAATTGTGTTACTAACATGTTTCCTCTGTGAAAAGAATGATGTTATGTTTGTTGAATATTTCTCACCAATGTTATCAACAACAACACTTTTACTTTCAGCTTTTACAAAATCCACATTTGTATTAGAATTTTTTATAATAAAATTATGTATAATCATTATGTTACACGTAAGAGGTAGACACATCTCAAATAAAGCTAAACACGGTATGCGCCTTGAAATTTCAAATTAATCTAATGTTTCGATATAGTAAAATAGGAATCCAATTAATAGTTTCTGTAAATTTTCATGGAATATAGATTTATTAGGTCCCATTTGGTACATTACAAGTGATTTTAATGGATATTTAAATTAATATGGATATAGAATTTAAAAGTGTATTCAGCATGTCATCATAATGAATATTAATTTTTATAGAAATGTCCTTGTTATAAAAAATCGTTCTCCCTCACTGTTCACCTTTTCCCTTCATGTTCACCGTTTTCCTTACTCCACTCTTCACCTTCGCTGCTGAAGTCGCTGGTCTCCATTGCCATTACTCGTCACTTTTCCTGGCGGATGGAGAATGACGACCGATTTCTGCGACTTCTTCACTTTTCCAAGACGCTCGAACGTATGTCCTCCGCTGCTCTGATCGATCTGGAAGCTTCTTCCTCCGACAAAGACGATGACTTCGAAGAGAGCCGCATGTCTTTTAGCTGCACATCTCTCCCAACAGATCCGAGAGAGTCAAGCCTTTTCCGGTGGGCTTCAATGCATCGGACTTTGACTATGACATGTGGATAGCTCTGGGTTGCGCCATTTCGGAAAAATTCAAAAACGACCAAAACGATTGTTCGCCTTCAACACCAATGAGCAAAAGTAAATTGTCTCCTTCTCCTCCTCATTCATCTTCTCCCACTGTAAGTTCACAGTCAGAGGGAAAAAACCATAGAAGATCAAGAAAGCCGTCCATAATCCCCTTCGTTCTTGGTCGCTCTCGATATGAAGGCTACATCTCTTCCTTCTCGATGCTGAGATACAGAAAAAGCAATTACATTGGTCAAATCTCCAAGCAACACATCACTAGAACCTCATCGGACCCTGCATTTTGTCACGGCGGCTCTCATCCGCACCAACCGTCTCCAAGTCCGGGAGGTCGCTGAAGGCGATGAAGATTGAGGGGCAAAAGTTGAATTCCACGGAATTTTTCACAATTCCATGGGTCCTATTGTGGAGTCCATTTATCAAGTTTAATTACCGTGCTCTACAGAAATCGCCAAGAGAAATGAAGGAGATCGTTAAAACAGTAAATCCACAACTAGTGAACTTTTAGCAAGTAATCATCATCATCAATTACAAGCTTCATTTGCTAAAAGCTTTAAACTGAAGAGAACTAGAAAGAAAAAAAAAAAAGCCGTTATTGTTGTCCACTGGGAACAAACCAGATGATACAATGAAGGAGTCATGGATGATTAGATAAATGTTCAGGGAAGACTCTTAAATTTTCACCCCTGACCTCGAGCTCTCCTTTGAAGCTCCTTTTGGGCCAAAAGGTATTCATTCTGGCCAGCCGAACACCACACTTTTATATCTCACCCAGCTGTCGGGTCTCTACAGTAACTTGTCTTCGCCAAACATATCTCAGCAGTTTCAATATTTTATCCCTCAATCAGCCCATCAACATATCTCCCACTCCAAATTCTCACTCTAGATCGAAGAACAGATCATAAATCGCAGAAAATATCTCATCAGATCGTAATTCACTATTATTCTTTCGTACGATACACAAAGCGGTACAAACCCAGAAACAGTACATTTACAGGGGAACCAAAAGCAGTTGAAATAGAGAAACAAACACCATCAGATGACAACCGAACTTAAAAATCATTGATCAACCACAAGAAACTGAGTAATTTCTCAGCAAACTCGAGTGTAATCACCGCACTTTTGTCTCGGAGGGCCTCCATTTGCAGAGGGAAGGCAGTTTCGGTATCCTTGATTTTGGGGGCAATCCACAGAAGCCTGATTCTTGTTTGGTGTTCTTCCGGTGACCGACTTGCTTACATCGAAAAGAATTCTGGCTACGTGAGAATTAATCAGGGACTCCACAACGGGGTCGTCGACGTCATCGCCGATGAGGCAGTCGAAGGTGCTGCAAGACGCGCTGAAGCTGATGTTGAGGTTCCTGCTCAGATCTGCGTGGACTTGTAGGATCATCCACATGAAGAAGATTAGTGAGAGTCTCATCTTCATTTTTGCTCCTCAAGAGCTTTATCTATTGTGCAAGGCTTGTTTATTCAAAGACCATGGTCGTTTATTAAGGCGAAGACCTGGTAAGGACTTGTTGAAAAGTAAACATGAAATGAAACGTTTATTATTAAATTATTACTTATCTTATTTTATTTATAAATTACTTTTAATACATTTTAATAAATTAAAAAATCTTAACCTATAAATTTACATGATTTTTATTTTAATCCCTTAATTTTTAAACATATAAATTTGGTCCACAAAGTTTAATAAAAACTTGAATATTTAACGTTGTTAATTATTAGAGTTAAATTTAGGGAATAAAACGAAAGTTATTAAAATACAAGGAGCAAAAGTAAAATATTTTGATCCCTATATTTTTGGATAATTTTGATTTTGACCCCTATACTTTTAATGAATTTTGGTTTTTGTCCACATATTTAATGATGTTAATTTATATCGTTAAATATCTAACTCCTTATAAACCTATATAGATTAAAATCATACCTTTAAAATTTGAGGAATTGATCCGTTCAAACTTGGGACCAAAACTAATATTAACCTAAAGTTTAGCAGCTTTCTATTTGTATCTTTAATTAATATCCATTAAACACATAACAATAAAATTAACCATAGTAAATAAACGGTAAAATTATATATTTACATAAAAATTTAATTAAATAATTATAAATAATACTAAATAAAACATTCTCTATATGTCCTATAAATGGTACAAGAGGAGTTATAAATAATATTACATTCTATTTTTAATGCTATCTGAAACTATAGTCATATCTAATTTGTAATTAATCTTAAACCCAACCCAACTCACCGGAATCTTCTTTTCACTGGACACGAGGAAAGAAGTGGTGGGATTTTTCATCAAGATTAATGAAATTTTTTTTTTTTTTTGACCTGACAAGATTAATGAAATTGAAGACTGATGGGAAGGCATTAATGTTGAATGTGGATGTGCCTGCGGTACTGCTTTTGCCAAGTTTACCAATCAAATATCACATTATTGTTAGGGATAATTGCTTGATCCTTACCCAACAACAAAATGATTAAAAAAATAATAAAATAAAGTTGTAGATAAAAAGTATTAACGTCTCTTTCTTTTTAGTGTAAAGCAAGAAAAATGTCAAAAAAAAGGGAAAAAAAGAAAGTGACCATTTAATAATTAACGTGCACTCAGAACCCTGAAATATTTTCTCTGGTGTATTCAATGCCCTAAAGCATTTTGGTGTTCATTAAAGGGGAAAATTATTTTCCACATGCAAATGAATCTAAGGGGCCCTTGATGCCAAAGTTAGTGGACTAGAAAGGACACCATGAGTCCAAGGATAAGTGGTTTCCAATTTGGATGGGGCAGCTCATATGTCCATATCGTGGCTTAAGCTTAACTTTATCCATTTATCTCACCTAACCTTTTTTTTTTTTTACTAATTGATTTTTTTTTAAAAGGAATTTTGAGTAGCGGTGTTATAAAATTGGAAAAATTTTATTTAAAGACCTCTGTAGCAATTAATTTCGGATTCTTCCTCAAAATCTGAAATTTCACTGCACCCTTTTTGGGGCAAAGTGAAACAAACTGCTGAAGCAAAAGGACAAAAATGAACCTGAGAGAAACAAAGAAGAAATTTGAGGCAGGATCTAACAGGAATTCATTAATTTACAACAAACATGGGGTTATTCAGAACGATGGAAAAAAGTTCTGAATTTTACATGATTTATTGGCTGCAACTATGAAACTTTGCAAGTTTCTATATCTAATTTATCCACAAGATGCTACAGGTTCACATGAAAAGTAAATGATTTACAGCAAAGATAAGCTTTGAATTTTTCTTTCTTTCTTCAGGTGTAATAATATCGTGTTTTGCTCCACAAACTAATTTCATTTTCCCTCATAAGGCTGAAGTGAAATTTCAGATCTTGTGAGGGGAATCTGCCATTAATTTGCTACGTACAGCAACCTTCAATGGAATTTTCCTTATAAAATTTTATAAAAAGATGGGTGGCAATATAAAAAGATATGATCAAATGAGGAAGAGGCTTAAGTGACGCTGGAAAACTCTTAGCCGAACATAAATAAAAAGAGAGAGTATGCATGAATCTGAAACCCAAAAATAGTTAGGCTTTCGGATAGAGCTCTTGAATGAAATGAAATAAAAAAAATTTCCGGTGAACCAAAAATATTTTTGTACAGATATTTACATCCGTGGAATCCAAATCACAGCTCCCGACACTCAAATGACACTTTCCTTGTAAATAAAATGTAGGATTATAAAGGAAAACATTTACAGATGAAGCGCTCTGATCTCTCGAACTCAAGGTTGCTGCCAAGGACGATGCCCCACAACATCGAGCTTCTACGCAAGATGATCTCGAAGCTGAAATGCCACCAGTTGACCATTTAACTCTCAATGTAAACGACCATGACCGTATGGAAGACAGCACTGAACACCACCCATGCCCACCTGCAGCTTCAACCACCCCTCGCTTAAGCTCCTTCTGCGACAAATTGCTTAACAGAAGCCACACGGCACCAGAGAATGAAGATATTCAGCTCACTGATGGAGATATTGTGATAAGCAAGGAAGGAGTCTTCCCCTCCATACGCTTCTCACCTAGAGTCCATCAGGCCCTAGAGGAAAGTATGTGATTCTCAGTAATCCTCAAGCTCCTTGGCAGGCCCATTGGTAACTAACGCCTCAGAGACCACCTGTCTTGCTTGTGGAAATTCGCCTCCTCTTTTCATCTCTCTAACCTTGAGGGAAGTTGCTTCATAGCAACCCTCTCAAATGCAGATGATTTCCAAGCAGTCCTCACTAATGGGCCCTGGATTATAGCTGGTCACTACCTAACAGTTCACCCATGGATGCATGATTTCTCCCTGACGAACCACTCAGTATGGCAAGTAGTAGCTTGGATTCGCATTCCTGACCTTCCAACTAAATACTACAAGAAGAACATTATTCGAGCTATAAGGCGAGTGTTAGGCCAAGTGATACGTATTGACTATAATTCTGAATCAGGGGAACAAGGTAAATTCACCATGTTGGAATATGGACCATCCTTGATGGATTAGGCCCAAATCTATGTATTTGGACGGTTGTGTACATAAGCAAACATATGAGAACAAAATAGTGATTTTCCCAAAAGTTTGAATCTGAAATGCATTTACGTGGGAACAGTAGTGTTGTGGGAAGTTATATTTTGAATTTAAAATTATAATATTAAATTGAGGATAACTCCCCAAAACAGACAGATGCATGACAAAACAGAAGTTTCTCCTCTCTTGCTCTCAGAAATATTCTCTCTTTCCTTTCTCTGAGAGCATTTGCCGTGAACATTGTTTTTGGGTCCAAATCAATTAGTGATCCAGAGATCGCGTGGGTATCTGTAGATTGGTGATCGGATTCTACAGGTATACCCAAATCTTTCAGTGGTAACCCACACGCCAGAATGGCAATCAACCTTGATCTTTCCAACCTACTCACTTCAAAGGTCATAGTGGATGGGAAAGATCTTCTCATTGAATATGAAGGGTTACCCATGATTGGTTACCAATGTAAATGGTATGGTCATCTCGTTGAAACTTGTTTATTGCAAACATCTTCACCGGTGAATGAACCCCACTATAGTGATCACCCGTCGGTGACCATTGTTCACCGGTGCGTACGCTCAACGTATAAGACTTGAATGAAAGCAATCCATATGGAGCGTGAATAATTGCCTCTTCCTCTAGAAGGAAATTCTCTAAAGACTCCGGAAAGGTGGCAAATGCATATATCCTCAAATATGCTAACAACAGCTCCAGGTTAGACCATCTGCACCACCTTAAATCTTTTTTGATAACTCCTCTGATCCACCAAACCATGACAAAATGACTACCAGTCCTATCCCACCTTAGTCCACACTTGTCTCTTACCAAGATCTACCAAAACCTTGTTTGGGGTCTGGAGTTTGCTCTACAACCGCAAAAGAGTGCTGAGAAGATGATAGGATTGAAAAAGAAGAAGAAGAAGAAGAAGAAGAAGAAGAAGAAGAAGAAGAAGAAGCTGATGATGGTGGTGGTGGTGGTGGTGGAGAAAGTAACAATAAGAAGACTATTAGGGAAGAAGATAGGGATGTCATGTTTTAGTAGTGATAACAGTGTTGGGGGTCATTTTGGACTTTAATCAGAGCATAGGAGTGAGCATGACGAGCAGTACTAGAGATCACATTAATGATATTTCTAGGTTGCTGGATAATTCCATTTTCTCAGAGATTTTTGACGTAAAGGCTAGATGATGACGACGATTGCAACTGATGAATAAAGGTCATTAACAAAACAGTTTTTTTTTGCCCCACTAATGGCCATACGTATTTTGTAACTCCTCTTAAAGGATATTAATGGCTTTGTTTGGTCCTAACTAGTATAAATAGGACCTTGGATTGTATGCAAACACAAAGAGAGGCAAGAAAAAAAGGAGAATTTGAGTGTTTTTAAGAGTTCCAGTGCGAGCTCTGAGGTTCATATACCATTTTTTGTATCAGAGCCAAGTTCCAAAGAGAGGGAACCACATGAAAACATCCAGGAAGTGGAGCTACAGTGAAGCACACCAATGAGGGTTACTTCCAGTCTCGAAACTCACATTTTCAGTTGTTTTTCAGCCAAATAGAAGTCGTATTCATGCTAAGGAGGTCAGAAAACCATGGACTGGAGTTTTCCGTGAGAAGAGGAGTCCCCACACGCCTCCACGCCCATCGACGGAGACCCATGCCTGTCGCAAGAATCCCACGCGTCTGCTGGAGGTTGAAGATGCTGATGCAACCTGCCACATCAGCTTGAAGGTCCAGTCATCGACAGCTCACCCCACTCAGCTCCTGACACATGTCACCGTTTGACACTTCAACCAACCCAGTCAACTGAACTTTCAATATTTATATTTTGATCCCTTAACTATTCCATAATTACATTTGGCCCTATGCTTCCCAAAAATTACATTTTGACCCCTAAGGTTTATGAAATTACATTTTTACCCCAAAACTTTGCCATATCACATTTTCACCCCTAAACTTTTTGAATTTACATTTTCACCCCATAAAGTTTTTTGAAATTACATTTTCACCCATGTACTTTCCGAATTTCCATTTCACCCTTGTACCTTCCAAAATTACATTGTTGTCCCTAATCTTTTCAAAATTACATTTTAGCCTAACTCTTCCAAAATCCCATTTACAGTTTAGGCATTGAACTTCCTGAATGTCCCTTTTTAGCCCAAACTTCTTATAATTACCACCTTGTCTCTATCCTCTTAGAAAGTTCTATTTCTTTCCCACCCCCTAAGCTTACAGTCTAGGCTCCAAAATCCTCTAAGACGCAGACTAGTGCACGAGGTGGAGATGAATGAGTTTAAATGCCGGATACAGGAGATGGAAAGTACTGTAGAACTGCAACAAGCTTTATTGGAAGGATGCAAAGAAGCCTCTGAAAGTGAGTCGAGTAGCAGCAACTCGTCATCCAGTGAGAGCCACCGACAACGGAGGCCGAGATTCCTCCATAGTGACATCAAAGTGGACATCCCTAATATTGAAGGGAAGCTTCAGCCAAATGAGTTTGTGGATTTGCTTAACACTGTTGGACAGATATTTGAATACAAGGAGATTTCGGAAAAGCATAAAGTCAAGATTATTGCCCTCAAAATCAAGAAGCATGCCTTGATATGGTAGGAAAACCCTAAACAGAAGCGCATTCGTGAGGGAAAATCCAAAATTGTGACCTGGGAGAAAATGAGACACCAGCTCACAAGAAAGTTCCTACCGGAACATTACCACCTGGATAATTTCATCCAACTGTAAAATCTTCAACAGAGTTCATTGTCTGTAGAAGAATACACTAGAGTTTGAACAGCTTATGATAAAGTGTCATATTGAAGAGAAAGAGAAGCATACAATAGCTCGTTACCTTGCAGGCTTGAATGCTGAAATAAGTCGCCCAGTTCAACTTTAGCAATATTGGACATTAGATAATGTGATCCGATTATCTATATGAGTTGAGAAGCAGGCTAGCTATCGAGACAAGCCATAGCCAAGCACTACGCACAAGTTATACACAACCAAGGATTCGAGCTTCAAAATGATCAAATGCTTCTAATGCCAAGGACTCAGCCGCTTCTAATGCCAAGGACTCAGCAACATTGTCACAGATTGTCCCAACCAGAGGGTTGTCACCATTAGAGAAAGACAAGTGCATGATGCCCTTGAAGATGATGGAAGGGGAAGGAGACCACTACTTTTGAAACCGAGCCAGTATATGATGAGGAGATTACACTTGCAGTTCAGGGTGAGGCTTTAGTGATTAAGCGGAATCTGCATGCATCTGTAGTCAAGGAAGAGGCATGGCTATGATGCAACATTTTTCACACCAGTTGCACTGCCTAAGGCAAAGTTTGTAACGTTATCATTGATAGTAGGAGTGTAAACGTAGTATCTGACTACATGGTGCAGAAATTGAAGTAACCAATGTGTGATCATCCACATCCTTACAAGCTTCATTGGCTTAGCACTAGAAGTGAGGTAAGCATCTCTAAGGCCCAGTTTGGTTCGGTGAAAATCAGTCGACGAAAAAGGAAAATCAACATTTTCCAATGGCGACGGCTATTTAGTTCGACAATGGAAATGGAAAATGGATTCCGGCGGCGGTACATTTTCATGCGAATGCTGGAAGCTTTCTTCCCACCAAAAATGGTGGGAAGCCAAATTCTAGGGGCAATGGAAGAGGGAGAAAGATTGACTTACCCCTGACATTGCAAATGCTCTGCCATTGACAGACAAAAGAACAACAAAGGGTGAAAATGTCGGAGAAGACGACCACATTTTCACCGAAGCCAGAGAAGATGACGTAGAACAAACAAATAAATCATTTATATCGAAACATCTGGAAACGAAACAAGCCATCGAAGAACAGAACAAGCGCTGGAGCTAGAGAAGATGAGGGGCGGCCGGAGAAGATTACGGAGACGACGAGCACATCTTCTCCCTTTTTGAATAGGGTGAAGATGCGCTGAAATCGCTGTGATTTTTCGTCTACATAGTTATTTATGTCGACCTTGTCGATATCAATCTTCCTATGTTTACTCGTGTGCTTGTTGTCCTGCTTCAACATTTTATGTTTGTGAATGACAATGACGCTTTGAGCAGCTAACCATATGTATGGGTATTGACAGTTATTCAATCCTGTGTTAGCTATGACATGCGGAACCTGCTATGAATGTGTTCTTTCAAAGCCTAAAGCAGATGAATGCACGTTTGGTATTCTTTCTCAGTGCAATCATCCTTTCTATTTATCATGCATCAGGAACTGGTGTTATAGTGCGCCAACCTTAATAATAAGGTACAGGTCCTTTATAAATGTGAAGACCTGCCCCATGTACTGGAAGTTATCATATTATGTGGTTCCAAATACCATTTGGTATTTCACATTGGAAGAGAATTAGGAAACTATTAACAACTACAAGACAAGCTAATTCAAATGAGAGACCTTCCATTGCATACTTGCATATTAGGAAGCAAGATTTTTCCTTTTATTTCATCTTTTCATATTAGGAAGCAGATTCACATCAGCATACTTGCAAATAAAAAAGTATAGTGCAAAAGTCCCTTTATGCTAATTTCGTACACATAACTAAAATGTGTAATCTAGTCCATTTTTGCTAATTCATATCTTTGTTAATATAATAATGATTACATAGTTCATCAGTAAAAGACAACAAATATTTAGTTGGAAAAAAAACCTTAGAGAAGCTTCTTCAAAGCATACAACAAATCAACCATTAATTTTTACTACCATTTGAAATCTTATCTTCGTCCCTTCTTAAGAACAAGGAATCCCAGTTCATTTTGCTTATGTCTAAGATTTACTACCATTTGAAATCTTATATTCCTCCCTTCCCAGGCCCAAGAGGATGACTTTCCAGTTTGTTTATGAATGAAAATTAATATTTTGCTGGTATTCCTTAATATACAAATATCAGGAGTCTGGCAAATTATAAACATATCAGACAGTATCAATTGATAGTTAATCATGATAGCTTTGCTTCATGTTTCTTTATTAGCTTCTAATTTAGCTTGGACTGAAAATATCAAGTGGAATGAGCATCTCATTCGAATGAATAATAAGAATCTTGCGAATGAGTGTCTGCAAAAATGCAACGTTAATCTCCAAAATTAGCATCTCATTCGAATGAGGTTAAGGCTCATTCAAATGAGGTCTTACCAAATTGAATGCTCATCTCCAAACCAAATTGAATGCTCATCTCCAACATGCATTCGTATATGGTGAAGATGAGCATCACATTCGAATGAGGTTAAGGCTCATTCGAATGAGGTCCTACCAAATTGAATGCTCATCTCCAACATCGATTCAGATATGGTGAAGATGAGCATCTTATTCAAATGAATGTTAAGGCTCATTCGAATGAATGTTACAGAAAATGCAACGTCAATCTCCGAAATTAGCATCTCATTCTAATGCGATTAAAGCTCATTCGAATGAAGCCCTACAAAATTGAATGCTCATCTCCAACATGCATTCGGATATGGTGAAGATGAGCATCGCATTCGAATGAGTGCCTGTAAAATGTAAGGTCAATCTCCAAAATTAGCATAGCATTCGAGTGCGGTTAAGGCTCATTCGAATGAAGACCTACCAAATTGAATGCTCATCTCCAACATGCATTCGAATATGCTGACGACGAGATATGCATTCAAATGAGCCCAATGTTGATTCAAATGGGTAGTAGAAAATGTACTGGTCATGTTACAACCTCATTTGAATGCCTTTAAATTCATTCGGATCCAATTAAAAATTTAAATTTTTGCTGACACATCTTGTATTTATAGTTAAGGGCAATATCGCCATTTCATACAATTTTCCTACTCTCTCTCTTGAAATTTTAACTCAACCAAAAAAAAAATTTCCCATCAACCTATTTTTCATTCCAGGGGTAACCAAACAGCACACCCTGAAAAATTTTCCATTCCGTTCTGTTCCATTAAATTCCTTCTGATTCAGCGAACCAAACGAGGCCTAAGTAATGCCTTGTTACTTTCTCCATTGGGAACAGATATTGTGATAAAGTTTTGTATGATGTTATGCCCATGGATGCACACCACCTTCTTTTGGGGAGGCCATGGCAACATGATAGATATACCCAGTATGATGGACGTGCAAACATATACTCCTTCATCAAGGATGGTGTTTAGATCAAGTTAGCAACCCTACCACCTTGTGAGTCAAGCAAAGTCTCGAGGGAAGCTAAGCCATTGGTGACCTTGATGACCAAGGAAGAATTCAAGGTGACGAAACCTGACGTCTAATCAACCGAGAAGTGCCCGCTTAAAGTTGTTTACTGCACCCGATCCCTTAGCCTTTCATATTTGACACTTTTAGTTGATAAGCAGCAGTATAGTTCTGATACAAATCAAAGGGCTAAAAACATCAAGAAGTTGCATGAACAAGTTCCTAAAAGAACTCAAAAGCATAACTCCAAAATCAATACTCAATGAGACAAGCGTCGGAAACAACAGATCTTTAATGTAGGAGCCTTGGTTTGGATCTATCAGAGGAAAGAACATTTTCCTAAACAGCCAAATGCCAAGTTGTCTCCTCGAGACAGTCCATTCAAGATTGTGTAAAAGATCAACAATGATGCTTATAAGGTTGAACTATCAGGTGCTTATGGTGTTTCTTCCACTTTCAACATTGCTGACTTGTCACCTTATCTTGACGATGATGCCTAATTTGACTCGAGGGCGAGTTCCGTCCAACCCAGGGACGATACAACGGATGAATAAAGGCCATTAACAAAGCAGTTTTGTTTTTGTCCTACTAATGCCATAAGTATTTTGTAACTGGCCATAAGTATTTTGTAACTCCTCTTAAAGGATACTAATGGCTTTGTCTAGTTCTAACTGGTATACATGGGACATTGGATTGTATACAAACACAGAGAGAGACTAGAAGAAAGGAGAATCATGGATCTTATATAATTGTTCATGATTATTTATATATTCTGAAGTTGGTTTTAAACAGATAACTATATATATATTAATTATGTGATTTTTATTAGCGAGTTTATAGAGAATATACATTAATGTTCTTCCTTAATGATATAGTGATGAGTTTTGATGGTTAAGCGCAGAGAATATGCATGGTGGGTGAAGCTGATAATTATCTCGTTTTCTTTCTTCTCCTTCTCTTCTAAGAGTCTCTTCTCTACCGTAACATCAAACCATGTATGATTGAGATTTAATATTTTATAAAATTGTTATTATAATATTTTATAAATTACAATTTTTTTTATTTGGTAATTGGCATGTATTGCAGTTATGAATTATATAGAACATATTTTAATAGTTTGAATTTATTTATTTTTGTTTATAAGAATAATTTTATAAAATAATAAATCTGACCCATCAAAGGGAAAAAATGAGAAAAAAGGAAGATAAGAAAACCCCAAACCATATGCATGATATATGGAAATCTCATGATATTGGTTGGGTGGGCGTCTGTGTGACTGTATGACCAAGACAATTGTTGTAGAGAGAGGAAATCAAAAAATCTCATATGTCTAAAGCTGAAAAGAAAACTCCAGCTGCACAAAATTAAAATGAATATTTTTTTGCTTAGTGGAATTTAAGGGCATTCGTTTCTGTCTTGTTTATTTTATCCTAAATATTGAACTTTTAACATAAAATGTCAGTTTGAGGCATTTGGGAAAATTCAAATTTGATCACCATCTGGTCCATTTTTGTAACTTCATACAAATTTCAGAGATTGGGCGAATTTTTTTAACCCAACACAGTAGACTCAGAATTGAACGAACCAATCCCAATAATATTAGTAAGGAGAAATAAAAAGGGGAAGTTACTCTTAAGTCCCAATGAAGATAAATCATCTCATTGTATGCACAAAAATATGGCTTAGGCCATGCCAATCCAAGGCCTAGTCGATAATATCAGCCCTATGATTTACCAGGAGTCCCAATAGTCAAGCATATAAGGAACACGTGAAGCCACATATAGGGCTTATGTCTATTGCTAACTCCTCCCAACGTCAGAACAGAAGGTTGGGATTCAAAGATCAAGTGCCTATTATCCCAAGATTCATAGAGGTCATTAGACATAGCAAACAGACGACTACAATCGGTGACCTGTTGATACCTTATTTTGATGATAACAAAATGATTTTAGGAATTATAAAGCTTAAATATTGCTAATTAAGTAATTTTGGTGAAACACTCGAGTTCTGTATGAAAGTATTGAGATTACTCGAGTTCTGTGATTGAATACTCGAGTAAAATTCAATACTCTCAGACAACACTTGAGTTTTTGTTGGAAGTATTGCTAACACTCGAGTTATGAGTCTTAACACTCGAGTATTGTAAGTTAAAATGTTTCTGAAAATCAATACTTTGAGTGAAAACTCGAGTAAAGAGAAAAAGTGTTGAAAACACTCGAGTTATGACTCTGAACACTCGAGTATTAGTG
>JANTPZ010096071.1:0-82106 GCA_025593235.1 Vachellia pachyceras | reverse complement strand
AGGGGGCCGGCTGGGGGATCGTTGTGGGGACCGAGGGCGTGGCCGTGTGGGGTCTCAATGGTTTGGGAGGAAAAGGGGGTCATACGTTCGCTAAGGGTTTGTGGGGACGGAAAATAAGAGGAAGGAGCAGGAGAATAAGTGATAATAGGGCGCCCTTTTTGCGCCCTATACTAAAAGGTGCCTTTTGGCGCCCTACAGCAATATAGGGCGCCAAAAGTCAGCTTTTATGCGCCCTATATTGGATATAGGCGCCTAAAGGCCCGTCTCCGTTATTATAATTTCAAAAATGCCACCACCTTCATTTTTTACTCCCTTTTTTAAAAAAGGACGTGAATTTTAGTAGTAAAAACTATTCTCTGTAGTAGTGAAATGAAGAAAAAGATATTGAAAATACCAATAAATTAGAAAAAGCTTCAATTCCTGTTCACAAGTTTATAAGGGTGAAGGAACAGAGGACAGAAGAATTTGATGGCGCCCCGCCAGAAAGGAACAGAGAAGAGATGGAAATAAGAATGTGTGGGGAAAAAGACGTATAGCCTACCAGATGCAAGAAATGAAGTAAGAGGCGTATTTCAGTAATTACACAAATCTTAAACAAAGAATATTCATTTGTAGTGCCATGTTGAAGCTCGAACTTCAATCTTAGATGTGGTGATAAAATAAAATTACTGTAATAGTAATAGATAGCTATGTTTATAAGAAAAATGCCACAAAATGTTAAATCCAAAGATGCAAAGGTAACGACGTTGGCTAATTACATAAATTAAAATATTCAAATTATTGATTTGAATGCAAGTAAATTATAGTGAACCATTTTATAGATGCTAGAATTTTTATCTCCATAAAACTGTATATGTTCAATAATGAAGAACGTAATAACTATCATCTCACCAAAAAAATAAAAAGGAAATGCATAATTGAAGGAACAATGTATCAACGAGCTTTTTTATAAATAAAACAATACTATGAAAATGTGGTCCCAGAAGTGAAATTGTTCAGCATGTAATGAAATTAAGAGATGAAGCTTCTTCTCATTAACATACATTTTGGGTTATTTTTTACCCACCCGACTTGACCATAAATAAAATAATTCAGCCCAAAAGAAATATCTTCAAATAATATGTGAAAACAAATTTAATTCGGTCAACATGCTAATTAATGTTTTAGTTGAATTTCTTCTAATCTTATCACAAGAGATCCCTTTAGTATCCCCACATTTTGTTAGCAAGACTTGACCTGATTCAGAATTAGACAAGTATAAAGCAATGTGTGCGGTATAATTCCTAGATGTGCAAGATTTGATAAGTTTGATATGATCAATATGGGAAAACCTTCCTCCTTTATCTTCCTCCTCTTGCTTCATTTCTTCACTATCACCTGAGATTCTATTGATACAAATATCACTGATAAATCTGTACTTCTTGCCTTCAAATTAATCCTTTATCACCTTAGATTCATATGATTCACTAGCAAATTGGTCCGTCTCTTCTTCTCCATGCACTTGGGATGGTGTCACTTGTAACTCTCATCACGAAAGGGTCAATTCTCTAAATCTTGGAGGCATGTGTCTTGAGGGCACCATATCTCCCCAACTGGGAAATCTCTCCTTTGTTGAACTTGATCTTAATAGCAACAATTTTTATGGTCAGATATCGGAAGAGTTGGCTCAATTACGTAGATTAAAACTACTCAACTTGAGTTACAATGACTTTGATGGGCAAGTTCCAGCATGGATAGGATATTTAGCTTCACTTGAGCAACTAAATCTTTAAAATAACAGTCTTAATGGAATTATTCCACCATCTCTATTCAATCTGTCAAGGTTGGAAACTTTAGATTTGATTTATAATTTCATTGAAGGGGCCATTCTGCTCGAGGTTGGTAGACTGGAGCGTTTGAAGATTTTATGACTTGTGAAAAACAAAATTTCAAGAATAATTCCCCAAACAATTTCTAATATATCTTCATTTGAGTTATTGAATTTGGCATATAACTGCTTGTCAGGTATGTTTTGGATCATTTTCAATGTTTATTTTTGTCTTTTCTCTGAACTAGTATATTTTGTTAGTAAGATGTTATGCTTGAGGAATATGAGTTGGTATCAATTGTTTTTTATTTGTTTACTCTAGGTATTTTATGAAATTTCTTTTTAATTTTTATCAGCATTTTTCTATTATTTTTCAAATTGAAAAAACCATTCCTCATTCAAATTTTGAAACGGATTATAAAGTCAGACCACGAAGGAAAAGAAGATGTTTATAGTATCGGTCAAGTGGATCTAATGGTTCAAAAAATAAATGTTCATTATTTTGAAATTAAAATTCCGGACGGGTTGTTTCAAATTGAGTAAGCCTTATAAAGAACATACCTGGAACATTCAATTTTGATTTGGATAATTGAAATCATTTTTTAAGTTTACCATCTATTAGTAATTATTAATTTTAAAAAGTTTGTAGAGGTAACAAGAAGAATTTTTCTAGCAGTCTCCCTTGCAAACATGTGCTATGATATTAACGATGAAAAGGAAGGGCCAATTGGATTTCAAATGATTATACATTTTGGAAAATAATAATTATTGTTGTTCTGTTTTATCATTAAGAATATATTTTTGTTATTTGTTTTTTTAAAAAAATGCAAGTCTTATTACATGTGTCTTTTAATACAATTATTATATGAAAGTAAAAATATTGTTGCTGACATTACTTTTTTTTCCCACTTGTGAATGTTTAAAGGAGGCATCCCTAAAACCATTGGCAATCTTTCACAGCTAAATAGATTGTACCTTGGAGTAAATCAACTTGATGATTCTATTCTATCTTCATTATTTAACATTCCAATGCTACAAGACTTTTACCTTGGACAAAATCATTTATCTGGTTGTCTCCCAACAAATGTGTGTTTTGGGCTTCCAAAACTTGAAATATTTTATGTGGATGGAAATGAATTGTCCAGTGAAATACTATCCATTTAGCATCAATGCAAAGAATTGGTAGAGTTAGGTTTACATGAAAACAAATTCAACAAAGAAAAGATACCAAGTGATATTGGAAATTTGACCAAACTTCAAGTGCTATATCTTCAAAACAACAACTTGCAAGGTAAGAGTTTATAATTAGTAGTATATGATTGTCTTAAATTCCCTTCTAGTATTTCATAATACATTATAAAATATTACCTCTCCCTTCTTATTATAAAAGTCAGATATTGTTTTAAATAGATTAATGAAATCAGTTAAATTAGTTAATTTACTTGATATTCCAAAAATACCATTATTCACCTACACCTACACTCATAGATCATGATTGGCTAAGCTGATAGGCCCAAACCAGCTTCTTTGAAACCCAAAAAATAGATTCACATTTTGTAAAACCACGCCAAAGAAAATTTTGTGCTATTGACCTTACTGTTTCATACTCAATCACTCCAATTGTAACCGAGACTCCTATTATATTTTTATTTTTTGGTTGTATCTTTAAAATACATCATATACTTTATGTTTATTTTTGAACAAAAAATATATGCTCCATTTTATAAATTCAAATCTTTGAATTGTTTAAAAATATTATTTTATTAATGGGTATTTTGTGCATAGAAATAAAATTTAAGTTTGTGAAAAAAATTGATAGCAAAAAAATAGATTTTGCTTATTTTTATTCATATATGTACATTAAAAATATTATATATAATTCTTTTTCTTCTTTGGAACAAATTCATCTCTTTCTCTTTTTCAATAAATTATACATATTCAAGTAAAAATAATTTATAAAAATAAAAAATGTGAATTGATATAAATTGTTAATGATCCAACTCTTGGAAGTGGGGAGGAAATAGAATTTTTGTGTATAGTATATATTTAAATCATTGTGGTATCTAATTATAGTTAAAGGAGTATTGATGATAGGGATAGTTTGAAAAAAAATCTAAATATAAGAGAAAAAGTGGATAGTGTTTTATATTTATAATGAAATCTAGCTTCAATTAAATCTCATAATAAGGACCAAAGATAGTAATACTTCTACTAAGTCACCTCTTTAATACATGGAAAGTAATTCTTTTTTTTAAACAAAGAATGTAATACATTGATTTCTTTTAATTCAAAGTGAATTAGGAATAAAATGTTATACTTTTTAGAATGCATGAGTTAGATGGGGCAAAGTAATCATGTTTTTATCAATGAAAACATCTCAACAAACGTGGAATGCTGAGTTAGTGACACTTTTTTTCTATTTTACTTTATGGAATATAAAGAATTTAAAAAAGACACAAGTTTCTTAAAAAAATCTTCAATTTAAAAAATGAAACACAAATATGCAAATATTGGATTATTCAAGAAAGAGGATGGTTAAAGGGAAATAATTAACTTGATAATTAAGGATTATGAAAAGGATTAGTTGGGATTTTAATGTTTTTCCTAGCCTTTTATGTTTCATTTTTTTCCTGTATTTTCTTTACGCAAGTTTTTTAATTTTTAATTTTTTAAATATTAGACTCTAATTTTGTCAATGAATCTTGTTAGAATAGGATTGACCAAAAGGGGGGGTGAATTGGTCAGATTAAAAAATTAAATCTTTAAATCACAAAGATAAGAACAAAGTCACCGAGAAAGAAGAACAATGATGAACACAGAGATTTATCCTAGTTCGGTCTCCTTGACCTACATCTAGTCCTCAGAGCACCCCTGAGATTTCCTAATCCAATATCAACAATGAACTGAGGCTTCACAAGCCTGTATAATCTGGGAATCCACTCCCCCTTTCTCTTTTCACTAAAAAAGAATAATGCATTCTTTGTTTTCTATCTCTCTTTCAGCCCAATAGACTCAAGGTCCCAACCTTGAGTTTCTCATAAGATTACAACGTGTTTTTGCTAAAGGAAACTCTCTCAAAAAAGTAGATGGCTAATAATGAAGCATAGAAGAATATTTGAAGAAATTACAGAGAATAAAATGAATAGCGTTGAATGCTCAGAATATTCATCATTCATTCTTATTCTCTGTATTGAATGCTTCTCCTTTTATAGTTGAGAGTTGATGAAGTGTCTGTTAGTCTCCATTAATATCCGTTACTCTCAATAACGAGCATGTGAATCTTCATTAATGGCATTTAAAGCTGCTCAGTCAGACAACGGCGAAGGTTGCAGATGAACGTTAATGTCTTCGAGTTTCAGACCTTGCCTGTGCGTTTTCCTTATTTAATGTTTCAGACTCCTGCATTTATGAGTGTAGAGAATATTTAAAATGTCATTACACAGATAAAGAAAGTAGGTATGTAGAGTAGATAAAGTGTGTCAGTAATAAAAGTTGTCAGAAAAGTAGTGCTCGAGCACAACTCTGCCAATGCTTGAGTATTGCTTGATAATTTTCAAAGAAAAGTTCAATGCTTTGACACACTGCTTGAGTATTATATGAAAGTATTTGAAAATGATCTCAGTACTCAAGTGTTAAATTAGGATACTCGAGTACTGTCAATGCTTTGTGAGTTTACTCGAGTATTCTGTGAGAGTATTGAGGTGAAGAGTTGAAATAAGACTTAATGCTCGAGAAAAAGATGGAAATATTCAAGTACTGGAGGTGTTGGCAGTGAATGCTCTAGTATTTTTAGAGAGCATTAGTAGACAGTGAAACATTTTAGCTCGATGCTTGAGTATTAGAAGCTAGTGCTCGAGCACTACCAGTGCTTTCACTCAATGCTTGCAGTATTCTCTCCCAGCATGCTATGAAAGGCCTCAATACTCGAGCACTGAGAAACTGTGCTCGAGCATTGGCTTTGTTGGAGGTTTTTGTTCGTGCATTACTTGATAGCACTGAAGGAAAAGAATCAATACTCAAGCACTGCATTACCAGTGCTCGAGCATTGGCTATGCTGTCAACTAATAGTTGAAATGTTGACTGACAGTGCTGTGAAAAACATTCAACACTCGAGCACTGTGTTCTAGTGCTCGAGCACTGGCCATACTTTTAGCCAATGCTTGGAGTGTTGACTGATAGTGTTTTCAAAAACCTCAATGCTCGAGCACAGTGTTCCTAATGCTTGAGCATTGGCTGTGCTGTCAGCCAATACATGAAGTACTGCATTGCAGTACTGTCTGAGAGCTTTATTCTAGCCTAATGCTCGAGCATTAGCAATGCTTTCTGCCAATGTTGAAGTGTTCACTGAGAGCATAGTTTAAAACTTCATTGTTAAAACACAATGCTCGAGTATTGACTTCCAATGCTCGAATATTGACAATACTTCATGTCAATACTTGGAGTATTCAACACTAATTTTTCTTAAGTTTAAAAACCACAATGCTGGAGCATTGATCTCTAATGCTCGAATACTGTTGATATTTTTGCAAAAACACTCGAGTATTTTCATGAAGCACTGAATCAAAACTTTGAAACTCAGATTTCAAAAATATTTTTAATTTCTTAAATTCTTTCTAACATATAAACCATTTCATTTTGTTATCATCAAAATAAGGTATAAACATTCTCCCCCTTTTTGATGATGATAAAACCATAAATCAAAATCATGAGTGACAGATAGAAAGAAATCATGAGGCAGAATCATATGACATAATCATAATCCATAAAGTGAAATAACCACCAATTTCATATGAATACAAGAGTACAAAATCAGTTAAAAAATTAAAACAAGCATATTGAAGTTCAAACAACAGTCCAACAGCAACAGATAACTCTGATTTCTCTCCCCCTTTTTATCATCAACAAGAAGGGTCATTGAGGAGGAGAGGAAGGCAGATCAGGAGTGGGCTAAGGAGCAACAGAGGTTTCAGAGAGAGGCATAGAGGATACTGGAAGTGTAGGAAGGGGCTGAGGCTCATGATGGAGAATGGAGGAGGAAAAGTCTATCATGGCAAGTACAGCATCTGTAGGGGGATCCTCTGGAGATTGAGAAGGAGGAAGAGGTGGAGATGGAGGAGATAGAGCAGAGGTAGAATACTGAGATTCTCTGATGACATGATCAAGAGACCCTATCTTTTATCGAGACCTCAATCTTCTCCACTACTGCTTTCTTGAACTTTGTAAGGTCCTGGGACATTAATGTGTCTGCTACATCCAATATCCTCCCTGTGAAGTGGTCATTTGTAGCTTTAAGAACAGTGCTGATATACTCCTGTGTCTGAGCCTGGAAATGAGTAATGAAAGTTTCACTCATTCTTCTGAACTCAGTCTCCATGTATTGTTGTATAGCAGCATGAGCAAATGAAGGAGCAGAAGAAGGCTGAGGTAGAGCAGAGGATTGAGCTTCATCCTGTCCTTATGAGGCAGCAGATGTGGTCCTTTTGTTTTTCTTCTTGGCCTGAACCTGAGGATGCTCTATGTCTATGTTCATCCTATGAAGATGAGCTTCCCCAAACTGAACTGGCTTAACTACCTTATCCAAAATGTACCATATTTTGAGACTTTTCAGAATGAAAGAGACCAAACAAGGATAAGTTACTGTCATTCTCTTTGATCATGAGTGCACAAACCTCCACATTTCATCAAAGATAATTTCTCCTATATTTCTCTTTTCTTTCTTCATTATTCTTGCCAGATTACGATAATCCATGTAAGCAAAATGAGTATAGTTTCCACTTTTATTCACTATACATCTAGAATAGATGTAGTGAATGACTCTGTAATGGTGGCATAGTAGATGGTTCAAATGATAATATGCCTACAAAAGACTCAACAGGCCTCAACAAACCAAAAATTTCTTCCTCAGATAGGGTAGACAAGGTTTCAACATAATTATTTGTTCCAAGAAATCCATTTAAAGTCTCAGAGGTAATGGAAATCTCTATCCCTCTCATTTTGGTAACCATGGAATAAGAGACAATTTCCCTTGGTCATCTTTCATAGAAGTAGAATACTTGTTAATATTCTGACTATTTTAGGGTAAAAATTTTCTTTAATCTGTATGAGGGGTTTATAATGCTCAAGATACTCTAACACCTTGATCCCCAATCTATCAATTTCCTTCATATCCACATTAACAGTAGGACATAAAGGTCTATTCTTCAACTTATACTCATAGGTAGAAGGGTTAGAGACAAATACCGAGGAAGTGTTAAAGCCTTTTCGTGCCTTTGGAAGTTCTGATGCAGTGCTTTTCTTCTTTCGTTGTCCTTTTCCTGTTGTTTTTTTCCTTGGATGAGGTGGCAATCACTTCAGGAGTAACACTTTCACTCTCTGTCTCAGAATTGGTGGCAACAGGATCAGAGGGCACAGATTGAGAAGTTGTAATCAAGAGTCCCTTCCCTCTTTCCTTCAGGATGGATTTTGGTTGGCTAGCACTTGATTTTTGAGTTGTAGGGGCCACGGTATCCTTAGAGGGCTCAGTAATCCTTACTTTCTTGGCTGAAGGTAGGGAAATTGACTTGGATTGAGAAGGATTGGAAGAGGTAGTGCTTTTGTCTTTCCCAGCAGTTGATTTTGTACGAGCCATAAAATTTTTGGAGCAAAGACACAGTGGGAAAGAAATAGAGAGCGTGAGCAATGAAAGGGAAATTTGAGGATTTTTGAAGAGTAAATTAGCCAAAAAATATTTTCTGAGAGGAGTTGTAACGGTTTGGGAGCAGTTACAACACTTGGGAGTTAAGAGATTTTGGGAGTTCTTGAGTATTAAGGTTTGAGTACTGACGAGAAAAAGGAGTATAAGTTATCAGAATCTGTCAATGCTCGAGCATTGAAACTCAGTGCTCGAGTGTTAAACCTCAATGCTCAAGTGCTAAGTGTCAATGCTCGAGTGTTGAAACTTGAGGATGAACATACATAGCAATACTCGAGCATTAGCAACTTGTGCTCGAGTATTGCACCCTAGTGCTCGAGAATCGGGGTTTTGAAACACAGATGCTCAACTGGGCCCAATACTCGAGTATTGATAACCTGGTGCTCGAGTATTCCACTCCAGTGCTTGAGTACTGTTTAACAGTGCTCGAGCATTGTGAATTCTGAGTCTAGAAAACTTACTTTGCTTGAGCATTGAGATTGAATGCTCGAGTATTACCTGTTCTTCCACCTATTACTCGAGTACTAGCTTCAAGTATGGTGACAGATGCTTTCATTTTGCTTGAATGCTTGAGCATTCATCCATTTATGGTCAAGTATTTCATCTTTTACTTCAAAACTTGAATTAATGATTGAGTGTTCATGCTTTCAGTACTGCAAGTGCTCATTCAAAACACTTGTAAAACTTTGATAAAACACTCCGAAGCTTAAGTTAGTAATTGTTATTCATCAAAACAACACTAAAACAATTTATACTCACAATTCATTGGGATTTACCATTCCCAATTCCCTTCTAATATTCAAAAATCATTCTCTGGCCAAAGGTTTTGTGAAAATGTCAGCTATTTAAAAATGTATTGAAATGAATTCAACCTTGATATCTTTCTTTTGCACATGGTCCCTGATGAAGTGATGACTAATGTCAATGTGCTTGGTTCTTGAGTGATGTACTGGATTCTTGGTAAGGTTGATGTGCTGATATTGTCACAGTAGATTAAAATTTCATTGAACACCATTCCCAAATCCTGGAGTTGCTGCTTCATCCATAAGACCTAACACAGCAGCTTGCAGCAGCAATATATTCAGCTTCTGTTGATGATAATGACACAGTTGATTGCTTTTTGCTGAACTACTAAACCAAGGCTCCTCCAAGAAATTGACATTGACCACTTGTGCTTTTCCTATCATTTTTGTATCTAGCATGATCTGAATTTGAATATGCAATCAATTAATAATTCACTTCTTTTAGATACCAAATTCCAAGATCAATGGTTCCAGCAAGATATCTGAAGATTCTTTTCACATTTTCAGCATGTGATTCCTTTGGAGCTGATTGATATCTTACACACATTCCAACACTAAATTGGATGTCCGGTCTGCTTGTTATTAGATAAAGCAAGGATCCAATCATTCCTTTATATCTTTTGATGTCATAATCTTTTCCATTCACATCTGCATCAAGGAGTGCTGTTGAACTCATAGGAGTGTCAGCATTTTTGCATTGATCCATTCCAAACTTCTTCAGTAGCTCTCTGAGATATTTGGCTTGATTTATGAAGATGCCATTCTTTCTTTGCTTGATTTGAAGTCAAAGAAAGAAATTCAGCTCTACCATCATGGATATCTCAAATTCTTCCTGCATCATCTTAGCAAATTCTTAGCAAAGATCATTGTTAGTGGCACCAAAGATAATATCATCAACATAAATTTGCATAACTAACAATTTTGATTTTGAATGTTTAATGAATATAGTTGGATCCACTTTTCCTCTTACAAAATCTTTGTTGATTAAGAAACTACTTAATCTTTCATACCAAGCTCTAAAATCTTGCTTCAAACCATAAAGATCTTTTTTTAATTTATAAACATGATTTGGTTTAGACACTACTACAAAAAGTACTTTTTACGCCCTATTTTTAACTCAATTGGCACCCTAACTAAGGGGGCGTGTATGTGAGGGGAGTAGTAAGATAGGGCCTACGGTGCCCCTACATCCCTACATTATAAAAGGTGTTTTAGGTAACCTTACGGCGCCCTATCTCAAAATATAGGGTGTCATAAGGTTACCATATGGCGCCCTACATTTAGATGTAGTTTTTGAAATAGCAACGGTGCCCTACATGTAAATGTAAGGCGCCATAGGGTAGAATTTTGAAATAGCAACGACGCCCTACATCTAAATGTAGGGCGCCATAGAGTATAATTTTGAATGAGGGGAAAAGCAGAGATAGGGCCCCATGAGCATCTGAATGATAGAGTATAATCACAAGCCAGACAGTCTATCCCTGGAGACGCCGTAAAAAATGGCGCCATGAGCATCTGAATGAGGGGAAAACCAGAGAAGAAATCTAAACTACCCCATCTTCTCCTCTATTTGATAGAGAGCAGAGAAAAAAACAAATCGCAGTGGAAGAAACGCAATGAGGGGAAAAAACACGGTCAAATCATCCCAGAAAATCTTAGAAGAAATGATAAAAATTAAGCCCGCATATGCATGCATGCTTATGTATGTGTACTTGGAGTTCCGGGAAGGTTTCTCTTCCTCTTGGTTGGTGGTTGGTTAGAGGAGGCATAAAGATTAGAGAGTCATTTATTTCTTTTTCTCTTTAAACCATAGCACATAACGTCGTCTTGAAGGATAAGAGCTGAGCATTTTGTTTGAGGAGGCACGACACCATTTTTAAGGAGAAGAGAGCAGCTGGAAGAAGGAGAGTTCTGTGACCTAAGCTCAAGGCGTGACAAGTCAGAAAGGGGGAGGTGACAGACCTAACGAGTTGAAGGAAAGAAAAGAAAAGGGCAGAGCGTCACGAAGAGTAGGAGCTGAGAAAGAGAAAGAGAGACGATGGCGCTGGAGCAAGAACGAACAGAAGAGCAGCAACTGAACATTTGGAGACCTGGGGAGTGTCGAGCAGCTGGAATTAACAGAAAGGACAAGCTGTGAGGCGTTGCTTGGGTGGTCTGGTGTAGAGAGCGTCAGAAGACAACAACGAGAAGCAGAGAGGCATGGGGAGGAAGAAAAACACTGCAGAGAGAGGAAAAAAACGAAGGAGCTGGAGACGAGAGTCAGCGGCTGAGTGAACATTGAGTTGTTGCCTGAACGGAGAGGCGCTGACAGAGGCGATAGGGAACATCGCGGCTTGAGAGAGCGTTGTCTGAACTGAGGACGTCGACGAGCTAGTTTGGCTTTTATGCTGGAGAGCTGTAGGCGTCCTATGCATGGGTGTGAGAGGTCCAGTTGAGCGTAGCAACAGGAGAAGACATAGATGAGAGTGAAGCTTTCTCTGTAACACTTAAGGCACAACCTCACAGGGGACTCTCTAATTCATCATTTACACTATTTTTCTCTTTTGCTTTAATCCGATGGGAAGGTTTCTCTTCCTCACGGTGGAGCGACCGAATGGGCATGTAGGAGCTAGAGTGGGAGAGCAGAGCGGGGAGAAATGAAAATGAAAGTGCGCTGAAGTGAAAAATGAATAGTGAAAGAGTGAAATGGGTTAGATATAAAAAGTGGGGCAGGGCCTTTGGCGCCCTACTCCCACAAATAGGGCATTGAATGACTCTCTTTTGGCACCCTACCCTCAAGTAGGGAGCCAAAAGGGGGCCCCTTGGCGCCCTACCCTCAAGTAGGGAGCCAAAAGGGCACCTTTGGCGCCCTATATTGCAGATAGGTCGCCAAAGGCTCCCTTTTGGTGTCCTATAAGAGGGTAGGGCACCAAAAGTCACGTAATCATTTTTTATAATTACAAAAATGCTACCGCCTTCAATTTTACTCCATTTTTAAAAAAAGAACGTGAATTTAAGTAGTAAAAACTATACTCTGTAGTAGTGAGAAATATCCTCAAAACCAGGAAGTTGTTCAACATAAACTTCTTCCATGATAAAACCATTTAAGAAAGCACTTTTGACATCCATTTGAAATAATTTGAAATCCATTAAACAAGCGAAGGCAAGTAACGCATGAATAGCTTCTAACCTTGCCACAGGAGCATAGGTTTCATCATAATCAATGCCTTCTTCTTGATTATACCCTTTTACAACCAATCTTGCTTTATTTCTAACATTGATTCCAGATTCATCAAGTTGATCCTAAATACCCTTTTTGAACCAATGACTTGATCAAGTTTGTTCCTGAATACCCTTTTTGAACCAAGCACTCTGTTTTTCCTTTATACTACTCCATTTTGCTGAAGAGTCCTTGGTGCTGAGAAGTTGTGATTGATTCTTTCATTTTCACAGAAGGTCTCAAACTCTCTTCCATGATCTGTTCTAATTGAAATAATAGACATACCTTTCTCATTTTGGACCTTTTTGGGAAAAACAGTGAATAATTCAAATGTTTCATTTTTAGAGGCTAAGAACATGGTTCATATGAATCTAGAATAATCATCAATGATCACTAGAGTATATAAATTCCACCTGAGCTTTTTACCCTAGCTGGACCCATCAAATACATGTGAAGCAGTACAAGGGGCCTTTTAGATGAGAGTTCTGTTTTTGATTTGAAAGATGATTTAGTTTGTTTTCCCAATTGACAAGCATTACAGACCAAATCATTTTTGAATTTAAGTTTTGGAAGCCCTTGAACTAGTTCATTTCTGATTAATTTGTCAAGTTGATGCATGTTCACATGAGCCAATCGTTTATGTCACAATTGGGTTTCATCAACTTGACTAATTAAGCAAGAGTTTGTGAAATTCTTTTCTAATTCAATAGTGTAGCAGTTACAATCTCTAGGGGTTCTGAGTTGAATGTTCAACTTCTCTTTATCAATGGGAACACTTCAAGCATTGGCAGAAAGTATTGCCAATGTTCGAGCATTATAACTCAATGCTCGAGCATTAGGCTAAAACAGGGCTTACAAACAATGCTGCAATGATGTACTCCAAGTATTGGCTGACAGCAGAGCCAATGCTCGAGCACTAGATTCACAATGCTCGAGCATTAAGGTTTTTGAAAGCACTACCAGTAAACACTCCACACATTGGCCGAAAATATGGCCAGTGCTCGAGCACTAAGACTTGGTGCTCAAGTGTTAAATGTTTTTCACAACATTGTCAGACAACACTTCAAGCATTGGTTGATAGCACAACCAATGCTCAAGCACTGGTAATGCAGTGCTCGAGTATTGAGCCTTTTTCTCAGCGCTGTCAAACAATACTTAAGCAAAAGCTTCCAGCAGAGCCAATGCTCGAGCACAATTTGTCAGTGCTCGAGTATTGTGACCTTTCACACATCACTTGAAGCAAATACTACAAGCACTACCAATGCTCGAGTACTGGCATCTAATGCTCGAGCATTGGGCTGAAAATTTTCACTGTCCACTAATACTCTCTGAAAATGCTCCAACACTCACTGCTAGCATTCCTAATGCTCGAGCACTATGATATAGTGCTTGAGTATTAAAAATTTTCAAACTTATATTTTTCAATGCTTGCACAGAATGCTCAAGCAATCTTAAGAAGCATTATCAGTACTCAAGCACTATGATTCAACATCGGGTATTTGATTCTTTTTCAAATACTTTCATACAATACTCGAGTAGTGCATCAAAGCAATACTCGAGCATTGAGTAAGCTATGCTCGAGCACTGATCTTCTAACAGCTTTTTATCTGACACACTCAACCTATGATGCACACCTACTTTCCTTATCTGTGTAACGACATTTTAAATACTAATTGCTCTCATAAATATAGAAGCTTAAGACAATAAATGAGGAAAGAAGCACAGGCATGGTCAGAGGCTCGGAGACTTTAACGTTCTTCTGTAACATTCGTCGTTGTCTGACTCAGAAGCATTAAATGCCATTAATAAAGAAACCAAATGATCGATGATGAGAGTAACGGCTATTAAGTGGAGTCTAACGGACATTCAAGAACTTCTCAGCTATAAAAGGACCAGCATTCAATACAGAGGACACCAACAAATATTCTGAGCATTCAACGCTATTTATTTCATTCTCTGTATTCCTTCAGCATTTTCTTCAGAAAGGGGGAGTGGATTCCCAGATTGTACAGGCTTGTGAGGCCTCGGTTCTTTGTTGATAGTGGATTTGGAAATCTCAGGGGTATCTTGAGGACTGGATGTAGGTCAAGTGATTGAACTAGGATAAATCTATGTGTTCATCATTGTTCTTCTATCTCGGTGACTTAGTTCTTTCATTTGTGATTTAAAAATTTTAATTATTTAATCTGACCAATTCACCCCTCTTGGTCAAATCCTATTCTAACATTTAGTATCAGAGCAGGTATATTGTTTAAAGGACTTATCAGTCTCAAGAGTGATCATGGCAGGACTTGACGAACACATTCTTACTGAAGGAGCTTCCATCACCAGGCCTACAGCATTCAACAGCCAAAAAGTTTCTTTTTGGAAAATCAAATTTCAAAACTTCATCTTAGCCATTGATATTGATTTGTTGGATGTATTTGAACAGGGAAACTATGTGCCCATGAAGGTAGAAGATGGACTAACCCCTAAAACACGTGCTGTGTTTGATAGTAAAGATCGACGGAGAGTTTATCTCAAAAGACAGGCAGTACTAATGTTGTAGGCAGCACTAAATGAGGATAATTTCTTCAAGGTCTGCACTCTACCTTCAGCAAAACACATGTGGGATGCACTGAAAATAGCGTATGAAGGTACTGAAGTAGTGAAAGAGAGCAGAGTTAACATGCTGACTACTGAGTATGATTTACTCAGGATGAGAGATAAATAAACCATCCTTGAATTCTAAATGTGTCAACAAATTGGCAGTCCTTGGCAAAACATATGATCAACGTTCTCAAGTAAGAAAAATTTTAAATGTTTTGTCCAGCAAATGGTAACCCAAGATCACAGCCATAGAAGAATCCCGTGGTGAATCAATGACCTCAATTGCAGCCCTCTTCGGAAGCCTTACTGAGTATGAGAGCAAGTAAAAGTTCAAAAAGGAGCTATCAACCATTGATGAGAAGAAGAAAAAGGGAATAGCTCTCAAAACCATCAAGGAGAAAGAAAAGGAATCTAAATTAGAGGATGAGTAAGATGATGTGGAGGATGAAGAACTGGCAATAGTCGTCAGGAAGTTTAGACATATGTATAGAAAGGATCAAAACTTTTGAAAACCACAAAAAGGAACATCAAGTAGAATCATATGTTATGAATGCAACAAGCTAGGCCATGTGAGGCCTCAGATCTTTATTGATAGTGGATTTGGAAATCTCAGGGGTGCCCTGAAGACTGGATGTAGGTCAAGGAGACTGGTCCAGGATAAATCTCTGTGTTCATCATTGTTCTTCTCTCTCGGTGACTCAGTTCTTTCATTTTGATTTAAAAATTTTAATTATTTGATCTGACCAATTCACCCCCTCTTGGTCAAATCCTATTCTAACAGCTCTGACTCACACTGAGAATATTATGACAAAGTCCTTCCACATGATATACATCTTTTACAGAAGCTCCATTGGTTTAGCAATTTCTCCTACTCCTATAATTCTTCCTGATTGATTTCCCCCAAAGCTTACTTTTCCTCCATCCTTGGCTTTCAGGCTGACAAATCTGCTTTTGTCACTTGTGATGTGTCTTGAGCATCCACTATCAATGTACCACTTGTTTGCTTTGGATACTTTAAGACAAACCGCAGAGAAATCATTTGACAGTTTCAGGTACCCAAGTTCTGTTGGGTTTTCTTGGGTTAGTGTTTGGTGCCTTTGGAACATAAGTTCCTTTTAGTACCCATTTATAAGTGCCTAAAGCTTTATTTTTCCTGAAATAGAAATTTCTAGTTTGATTACCTTTTCTATTACAGTAGCTACAAAATGCAAATGGTTCTAATGAATGAACAAACTTTTGAAAATAGTTCAAATAACTCTTGTTGCCATGCTTTTTATTTCCTTTATGTAAATCATTTTGAGGAATGTATCCTATAACATTTCTATCATTCATAACTTTTTTATTTTTCAGGATTACTTGAAGTATTTCACTGCCTTGAGTAAATTTCTGAAGACTTTTGGATAACTTCTCATTTTCATTTTTGAAAATGTTGCATTCTGAACGAACATTGATGGCAACAGGTGATTCAACTGGTTTCTCAAGTTCTTTGACTCTTTTTCTCAGAAAAGACAATTCTTTAGCAAACTTAAGTAATTCAATATGCATTTCATCATATTCCTGACGTAATTCATCATAGCTAGGTTCGACAATTACCTCTTCTATGTCATATTCTTCTTCCTGAGCTATAAGACAAAGATTAGCTTCTTCCTCTGCTTTACTCTTTTCTCCAACTGAGTTGTCACCCCAGATGCCTGAGATATAGACATTCTTCTTCTTGATGAATTTTGGCTTCTTCTTTTCTTTCTCTTTGTTCTGAGCTGCTAGCAGTGGGCAATCAGCTCTCACATGGCCAAGCTTGTTGCATTCATCACATATTATTCTACTTGATATTCCTTTTTGTGACCTTCAGAAGTTTTGACCGTTTCTGTACATACATCTAAATTTCCTGACGACCATTGCCAGTTCTTCATCCTCCACATCATCTTCCTCATCCTCTGATTCAGGTTCCTTTTCTTTCTCCTTAATGGTTTTGAGGGCTAATCCCTTTTTCTTTTTCTCTTCAATGTTTGACAGTTCCTTTTTGAATTTCTGCTTGTTTTCATACTCAGCAAGACTTCCAAAAAAGCTGCTACTGAAGTCATTGATTCTCCATGGGATTTTTTTATGACTGTGACCTTAGCTTCCCATTTACTGGACAAAACATTTAAAATTGTTCTCACTTGAGAACGTTGATCGTATATTTTGCCAAGGGCTGCCAATTTGTTGATGAGATGTGTGTGATGCATTTTGGAATTCAGCAATGGTTTCTTCATCTCTTATTCTGAGTAAATCATACTCAGTGGTTAGCATGTTGACTTTACTTTCCTTCACTGCTCCAGTGTCTTCATATGTTATTTCCAGTGCATCCCACATATGTTTTGCAGAAGGTAGAGTGCAGACTTTGAAGAAATCATCCTCATTAAGTGCTGCATGTAACATTAGTATTGCCTTTCTGTTGAGATGAACTCTCTGTAGATCTTCACTGCCAAACTCAGTACGTGTTCTAGGAGTTAGTCCATCTTCTACCTTTAAAGGCACATAGTTTCCCTGTTCAAATAGTACCATCTGAGAATCAAGCACCGCTAGTGCTTTCACTCAATGCTTGCAATATTCTCTCCCAGCACGCTGTGAAAGGCCTCAATACTCAAGCACTGAGAAACTGTGCTCGAGCATTGGCTTTGCTGGAGGTTTTTGTTTGTGCATTACTTGATAGCACTGAAGGAAAAGACTCAATACTCAATTCTTTAGAAAGAGAAAAGATGCCCTTACCTCGTAACAGACAGATTGCTTGTTTCAAGCCGTCGTCGCCTACATTCTTCAGAAGCATTTAATACAGCATTAATGGCGAAGACGAAGGGTTGGTGAATGAGAGTAACGAATACCTTAATGTCTCTAACGGAAACTTCATTACCACTCATCTATAAAAGGATCAAGCATTCATTACGGAGAGATAGAGAACACACAGCGAACATTTTCACAAGCATTCAAAGCTTTCAACTACCTCTCTTTAGTTCATCAATATTTCTTTTGAGCTTCATTGTTCATTATTCACTCTTTAAGTGAGTTTGTATCATTCAATTCTTTTGTAAATCTAAGAGATATTCTAGGTTGAGACTGTGAATCCATTGGGTTGAGATTTGTTCGGAAAAACAGATAGTAGAAGACTCTGTTTCATTGTAAATTGTAAGGGGGAGCGTGTGACTTCATTGTAAAGGCTGGTGAGCCTACTTTGTGGTGATTAGTGGATTACAAAGCTCAGAGGTGCTCTGAGGACTGGATGTAGGTCAAAAGGACCGAACCAGTATAAATCTCTCGTGCCTACTTCTTCTTCCCTAAGCTCGGTGAAACTGTTTTAATTTTGTGCCTTTCAATTTAATTTTTAAATTGACAAATTTACCCCCCTCTTGGTCAAATCCTACACTAACATTTGGTATCAGAGCAGGTCTCTTGTGTAAAGAACTTAACAGTTTCAAGGGAGATCCATGGCAGGATTTGGCGAACACATCATAGCTGATGGAGCATCAATCACCAGATCTCCGGCTTTCAATAGCTAGAAATTTTCCTTCTGGAAAATCAAGTTTCAAAACTTCATTTTGGCAACTGACTTAGATTTATGGGATATCTTTGAAACAGGTAACTTTGTCCCGATGAAGAAGGACAAGGATCAACTTGTTCCAAAGCCACAAGCTGAGTTTGATGAAGATGATAAAAAGAAACTACTTCTCAATAGAAAGGTTGTGTTGATGTTGCAAGCAGTACTAAATGAAGATGATTTCTTCAAAGTCTGCACTTTTCCTTTTGCAAAACATATGTAGGATGCATTTGAAATAGCTTACGAAGGCACAGAAGTTGTAAAAGAAAGCAGAGTCAACATGCTTACATTGAATATGATCTACTCAGGATGAGAGAAGAAGAATCCATTGCTGAATTCCAAATGCGTCATACTCATCTCATCAACAAACTGGCAGCTCTCGGCAAAACATATTATCAACATTCTCAGGTCAGAAAAATCTTAAATGTTTTGTCTAGCAAATGGGAAGCTAAGGTCACAGCAATAGAGGAATCTCGTGGAGAATCAATGACCTCGGTAGCTGCTCTTTTTGGAAGTCTTGCTGAGTATGAAAGCAAGCAGAAGTTCAAAAAGAAGCTTTCTAATATAGAAGAAAAGAAAAAGAAGGGATTGGCTCTCAAAACTATAAAAGAAAAAGAGAAAGAGTTAGAAACAAAAGAAGAAGAAGAAGAAGGAGGAGGAGGAGGAGGAGGAGGAGATGTAGAAGATGAGGAACTTGCAATGGTTGTGAGAAAATTCAGAAGAATGTATCGCAAGGACCAACGAATGAAAAGGCCATTCAAAGGAGGATCAAGCAAAATAATCTGCTACGAATGCAATAAGCCATGCCATGTTAAAGCAGATTTCCCTCAACTTGCAAACTAAAACAAAGAAAAGGAAAAAGAAAGAAAGAAGTTTAAATCCTTCAAAAAGAAGAAAGCCTACGTGTCAGGAATCTGGGGAGATAGCTCAGATGAGGAGGAAAGTGAAGCTGAAGAAAAAGCTAATCTCTGTTTGGTAGCTCAAGAAGAAGAATCAGAAACAGAGGAGGTATACACTGAACCTAGCTATGATGAATTACGTGATGAATATGATAACATGCACATAGAATTATTCAAATTTGCCAAGGAATTATCTTTTCTAAGAAAGAAGGTAAAAGAATTAGAAAAACCAGCTGAGAAATCTGACATTAATCTTGAATGCTCTAAATGTAATGAATTAAAAGCTGAGAATGAACGCCTATCCAATACTCGCGGTAGTGATATACTTCATGTCATTTTGAAAAATCAAAGAGTTACAATGATCAAAGTGGTATTGGATATCATCCTCAAAATGATTTCAGAAAAGGGAAGAAAAGAAGAGGTAACATGAGTTATTTAAAATATTTTCAAAAAGCAGTGCATTTATCTGAACCTTATGCCTTCTGCAATTACTGTAACAGAAAGGGGCATAAAACTTCATCATGCTATTTCAAAAGAAACAAAATACTAGGCACATATAAATGGGTACCGAAAGGAACTTATGTTCCAAAGGCACCAAACACTAACCTAAGAGGACCTAACAGAACTTAGGTACCTGAAACTGTTAAATGAATCTTTTGCAGGTTTGTCTTAAAGCATCCAGGACAAATAAGTGGTATATCGACAGTGGATGCTCAAGACACATGACAGGTGACAAAACATATTTGTCAGGCTGAAAAGCAAAAGATGGAGGAAAAGTGAGCTTCGGAGGAAATCAATAAGGAAGAATCACAGGAGTTGGAGAAATTGCCAACACAAATGGAACCTCTATAAAAGATGTGTATCATGTGGAAGGTTTATGCCACAATCTCTTTAGTGTGAGCCAAAGCACAGACAAAGGAAACTTGGTGATATTCGACTCTGAGGAATGCTTCATTATCAACAAGAAAGATCTTTCCATCGATAAAGAAAAGCTGAACATCCAACTCAGAGCTCTTAAAGACAGTAACTACTACACTACTGAATTAGAAAAGAACTTTACAAACTCCTGCTTAATTAGTCAAGCTAATGAAACTCACCTATGGCATAAACGGTTAGCTCATGTGAATATGCATCAACTTGACAAATTAATCAGAAACGATTTAGTTCAAAGGATTCCTAAACTCAAATTCAAAAATGATTTGGTATGTGATGCCTGTCAGTTAGGAAAACAAGCCAAATCAACTTTTAAATAAAAAAACAAAGCTTTCATCAAAAAGGCCTCTTGAACACATCATATGGATTTAATGAGTCCAGCTAGAGTAAAAAGCTTAGGGGGAAATTTGTATACCCTGGTAATTATTGATGATTATTCTAGATTCACTTAGACTATATCTTGGTCTCTAAAAATGAAACTTTTGAATTATTCACTATATTTGCCAAAAAGGTCCAAAATGAGAAAGGTATATCTATTGTTTCCATTAGAACAGATCATGGAGGAGAATTTGAAAATGGAGACTTTGTCACCTTCTGTGAAAGGGAAGGAATCAATCAAAACTTCTCAGCACCAAGAACTCCTCAGCAAAATGGAGTGGTGAAGAGAAAGAACAAAGTATTAGCAGACATGGCACAGGCAATGATGACAGAGAAGCAGATGTCACAAGTCTTCTTGGCAGATGCTCTAAGTACAACTTGTTACATCTCAAATAGAGCATATATAAGACCCTCTCTCAGAAAGACACCATATGAGCTATTCAAGGGTAGAAAACCAAATTTGTCTCATCTCCATATCTTTGGCAGTGATGTAGCCATGTTAGTATTAGTTTTCTGTTGGATTTTCCAGAGTTTTAGAGTCAATTTTGGTCCATACATGATCTTTTTGTGCTCAAGTTGAGATTAAGAGTTGTTGATTTGGATTAATGCAATTTTGGGTTCACATGCCATGAATAATGAGTTATTGTGCTTAAATTCCATCATGGACATATGGTACTACCAATTTCTTGCTATTTCATTTCAGGAATTCCTCAAATGTAGAAGAAAAGCAGCTCTGGGTAATTTCACCACGACCAAATTCAATATTCATCGCGACCAAAGTTCCAGCTTCACGCAAGAACTCTCGGAGAGGTTCGCCGCAGCGAAACCTCAAGTTAGGCGCGGCAAAAATCGCATATCAGCCCTTAATTTTTAATCCATATGGAAAATTACCCGATCCAACTCGCAAAACCCAACCCAGAACGGTTACAACACCCTATTTAGGGTATGATTCAAGGGTTGAGGGGGATATACTGTACATAGAGGAAAAAGGAGGATAAGAGCTAAGGAGAGGGATTCCCATCCATTTCCATCCATCCAAACCATATTCCACCTTCATCTTCCATCATCCATCCATCTACAATGCTTCATCCATCCATTTGGAGTGTGATTCTTCCTTCCATGAGAAGCTGAGCATCTCTACCCCCTTGAAGATGGAGTGAGTCGGAGTTCAAAGCGCCGAAAGGGGAGTATTTTCTTTCAATCTATATTTACTTTATGGATTACTTAGATTTCGAGTTGGACTTTATGATTTGTATGTAAATACTTGGTCTCGGTCGAGCCAAACTTGGATTACTGTGTATTGAGTTGTTTTGTGATTGACAAAGTGAAATGGAGTTCATTTTGCTTATTCAATGAAGTCTTGTTGTTCTCTTCTATCATCCTAGTTGTGCTTGGTTTTAGAGTCAACATGTATGGAGTTGATTTTGTCACTCTGCGATTTCCATACACACACTAAGTGCACTTCAAGGATTTCATGGAATGGAGTTCATTGCATGTTATTCGTGACCTAACAAGTCGTGGTGGGGATTTAGAAGGAGGTCACCGTGTGCATCTCTGGACCCATTCGAATTGTTAGGGTTTGTAATTTCGAAAACTTAGAGCGAAAGTTTATACTCTACCTAATCTTTTGCGAATTATGATGGCCCAATCTGTTTTCAAGAGGAAAACCATTATTTCACCCACCTCATATCTCGATTCTGCATTTAGCTTTCCGTTTTCCTCAACCAACCAAGAAAATACCAAAAACAAGTTTTAAATTCTGTAGTTAGGTTAGTAGAATAGTTTAATCCAAACTGAACCCCCCTTACATTTTGCATTACAAACATAATCGCAAGCTAAGGACTTTTGGTACGCGACTAGCTTCCGGTGAGAACGACCCTGGGGTTGTCACTATACAACCCTTAGAGATTATAAATTTTATTCTTGGTATATTTTTAATGTTGACCAACAACATGGTTTTGCGTTTTGCGAGCCATTGAAAACCCACCAGGCAGCAAGTGTTTCATTCACAATAATGGTAAGGATAACCTTGGTCAGTTTGATCCAAAGTCTGATGAAGGTTTATTTCTTGGTTATTCAAATAGAAGTAAAGCATATAGAGTTTTCAATAAACGTACTTGTGTGGTAGAGGAATTAGTTCATGTAGTTTTTGTTGAAACTAATCCTCAACCAAAATCTGATGCTGATAAAGAAATTGTAATTTCAAAAGGATTTGAAAATCAGAGCAAAGAAAATTCTCTTGATAATCAACCTTCTCAAGATTTTGAAAATGACCAATCAGATGAATTTCCTAAATCTCCTCAACCAAAAGCTTGGAAATACATCCTCAATCACCCCATCAATCAAGTGATTGGAGAGGTGAGTGAAGGTGTACAAACCAGGAAAAGATATATTCATGAGGCTCAATTTTCAGCTTTTATTTCAAAAATAGAGCCTAAGAATGTTGAGGAAGCTTTGTCTAACAATGATTGGATAATTGCGATGGAAGAAGAATTAAATCAATTTGAAAGGAATCAAGTTTGGGATTTAGTACCTAGACCCAATGATCATCCAGTCATTGGCTCAAAGTGGGTATTTAGAAACAAATTTGATGAATCTGGAATCATTGTCAAAAACAAGGCTAGATTGGTTGCAAAAGGATATAATCAAGAAGAATGCATTGATTATGAAGAAACATATGCTCCTGTGGCCAAGTTAGAAGCTACACGTATTTTACTTGCCTTTGCTTGTATTATGGATTTCAAACTTTTTCAAATGGATGTAAAGAGTGCTTTCTTAAATGGTTTCATTATGGAAGAAGTTTATGTTGAGCAACCTCCTGGTTTTGAAAATATTTCCAAACCTGACCATGTTTATAAATTAAAGAAAGCTCTCTATGGTTTGAAACAAGCTCCTAGAGCTTGGTATGAAAGGTTAAGCAATTTCTTGATCAAGAAAGATTTTGTTAGAGGAAAAGTGGATACAACTCTATTCATTAAGCATTCTAAGTCAAATTTGTTAATTGTACAAATTTATGTTGATGATATTATCTTTGGTGCAATTAACGATGATCTTTGTCAAGAGTTTGCCAAGATGATGCAGGGAGAATTTGAAATGTCCATGATGGGAGAGTTAAATTTCTTTCTTGTACTTCCAATTAAACAAAAGAAAGATGGAATCTTCATCAATCAGGCCAAATATCTCAAAGAGTTGCTGAAGAAATTTGGAATTGATCGATGTAAAAATGCTGACACTCCCATGATGTAACACTCCTTATTTTCCATTATATACATCATATTAAATCACTATTGAACCACTTTAAGGTCTTGGATAACTTAGATTGACCAAATAAGTAAACTTGACAATTTCAAAAATGAGTTACTATTCATTTGGTCAATTTCCAGATTTCTGGCCCAACTTTAAAAAATCATAACTAATTCTAGATAAATCAAAATTGAGTGGTTCAAATTTTTATTTGAATCTTATTAAGTGATCTACAAGAAAAAAATACTCACTGATTCCAAAACTTGCCCAATCGATACAGTTAATTCCGTGAAAATCATTGTTCATTTGGTAACTTTCCAGTTTTTCCAGGTTTATCACTTAACTTTGAAAAATCATAACTTCTTATATACACATCCAAATTTAGTAAACTTTGGCTCATTTTAAATATTAGGATGTGTAGTATTTAACTGGAAAGTTTTAAATCAATTGGACTTCGTTTGATATTCTTGATCACTATTCCCAGAAACAGGGCAGATTTGAAGTTTTGGAACCCCTTGCTTGAAAACTTGTCATTTCTTTAAAAATTTACCAAAACCTCTTTAGCTAAAACAACCCTTTTTCCATCCATGGTTAACTTGCTTAGCATCTTAGTGTTGGTTTAGTCATGCATTCACATATATTCACTATCCATCATGTAGAGGTTTATTTACATAACAACAACAATCATCAATACAAACTTCAAACATTTTACATAAATTTCCATAAGCAAGATCATATTAATATACCATCTTCAATCATCATAAGTCTTGCCCTTACCCTTGCTTGAGCTTCCACCTAAAAATGGTTAGTGGGGGAGAATGAGATTTTTGAAAATCCCAGTAGCAAAACTATCTAACATAATTTCATAAAAATGCATGACAACTTTCTAAATGAATGTGGATTAATAAAAGTGCAACATGAAACACATAAATGCATATGGCCATAGCATGAACATGTACACATCCACACTTCCATCACCATAGAGTTCAAACAAGTCATGCATTAATCAAAGGAATTTTCATAGTAACATATATTAGAGTTAGATGGTCTTGCTACCTTTGCTTTTTAACTTTCCCCTTAACTTTGCAAGCTCTCTTGTTCCACTTGAAAACTAATTCTTTGCATCAAACACTTTCCTACACAACTCACAACATCATGGCTATTAAACATAAGCCATCACCAAGGCAAAAATCATTATAAACCTCTTTTAAACATCCCCTTGCAAAATATGTCACCTAGAGTGCTTTAACTTGTCTTAATAGTTTCTAATGCTTCCCAAAGCTTGGGCTCACTTTTACCCTACACAAAATCTCATTTTAAAGCCATTGGAAGCATTAAAATCATCAAAAGAAGTCTCCTTCCCCCTGAAACTGTTCTGGCCGAGAGGTACACCCAATTTCCATAAATGGGAATTTTCAACTTTCATCACTTATAACATCTTATTCTTGTTCCCAAATTCATATTCACGCATGGTATAACTTGATTTTAACTCTCCTCTATCAAATAGAAACTTGGGCAGCACCTCCCCTAAAACTTCATGATTTCCCAAAATTTCAAAATCACAAAAACAATCTCAAACAACCACAATATATATGTTAACATGCTCCTTACAACAAGAGGAGACTTTTGCAACAACTTAATGGCTCTAAATCCCTCTCTTTCTCACTTTAGCTCTCAAGAACCCTAGCTATGGAACTTGAGAAAGAGGGCTCAAATCAGATTTTAAAACCATGGAATAGGAAGAGAAGATCACAAGGAGCAATTCTATGTATATCACAAGATGTGCTTCATGCTTATCTTGAATCTTCACCAAGGTTTTCTCCTCTTTGATCCACCATGAATGGCGTCTTTGCTCTCTCAATTTTCTGCCCAAAATTTGGTCTAAATGGCTGGAGGTGAAGGGAATTATGCTTGTTTTATAATTCACACTAAAAAGAATGGAAGGCTGAGATTTAATGTCATTAAGGAGGTTAATCCAAAGGCTAGGATTTAGCCACACCTCCACCATTTGTTCCACTCTCATTGGCAATTCAAAAATGTCATCATGGAGGCTTAAAAATCTGGTTGAGGTTTGGTTACATTAACCAAACCGAATTCCATTCGGTTACTTCTACCGATTGCACCTTTCACCGGTAAACATAACTCTATTCCGGTAAATCTTTTTCTACTTTTCTGAAAAAATTTTCTTCCGCATTTAATCTCCATAATTCCCTCTCAAATATATTCAAATCATCATTCTCAAATTGTCCCTTAATCCATCCAAAATTAACAGGATTATCTTATCCTGTCTAAAACTCCTAAAAACGAGCAACTTTAGAATAAATCATTTTTAGGGCCTTATAATTTTCTACATTTTTCATTGATACTCTAGCCCTTCATCTTTCCCCAAAATACCTTCTAAATTGATCCAAATTGATTTTTGTAATAAATTGTATTTTTGGGGATTTTTTGGGCATTTTTCCTTATTTCGGGAAAATCGCCTTAATCGTACTTTGCGCAATAATTTTGTAAAATACTATAAATTCCACTGAATTCTTATAGACTCTGCTTTTTGGTCTTAGAGAACTCTTGATACCTTAAATAAATATTCTCAACCTTCAAATCTTTAAAATTTCATAATTCATCATCCAAACCGAATTTCAACAAACGGTCGAATCTCTGGTAATCAGTGAGTTCTGCTCTATCTTTTGGGCACTTGTGAATTTTTCTGATTTTTGGTCAACTGTTTGAATTTTTGACTTTGACTTTGTTAAATGACCAAAATGCCCTTACACTTTCTCTTAATGACCAAAATGCCCATTCACAGTCTAACTTTTCATAAATTCCCATTTTGCCCTTAGCCTTCTGGCCCTTGATTCTTTAGTTTCTAACTCCTTGAGCAACTTCCCAGGAGGTCACCCAGCCTGAATTGCTCCCAGGGCGAGCACGCTTAACTGCGGCGTTCTCATAAAATTATTTTCACTGAGGCAAGGCTGAGTTTGGGTTTACTCAGCCTATCGACATCAACTTTTTTTCCGTACTTTCCATCCGTGAGTTTAAAGTCAACTTTTGACTAATGGTTTGACACTTTTTGTTTAATGACCATATTACCCTTGGTCTTTATGCATAAAGTCATTTATGTCCCTGGCTTACATCCTTAAAAATTTCAAAGCCTTAGGACTAAGTTGACCAGGGTCTCTTTGGTCCATTAACATCTTCTCTTTCTGTACTTTATTTCTATAGGCCTTTTCTCATCTCGTAACTATCGGATTGGCCTTTATTTCAATTTACAGAAAAGGGTGGATATTACACATGAGCTCAAGTACACTCCTTGATGCAGATGCAAACTGAAAGGACTATGATATCAAGAGATACAGAGGGATGATTGGGTCTTTACTTTATCTCAGAGCAAGCAGACCTGACATTCAATTCAGTGTTGGAATGTGTGCTCGTTATCAAGCTGCTCCAAAGGAATCCCATGCTGGCACAACTGATCTTGGATTATGGTATCCAAAAGAATCCTCAGATATCTAGCTAGCACAACTGATCTTGGATTATGATATCCAAAAGGAAGTAATGAAGAATTAATTGCCTATTCTGACTCTGATCATACTGGGTATAAGACTGACAGAAAGAGCACAAGTGGCCAATGTCAATTCCTTGGTGGAGCTTTGGTATCCTGGTTCAGCAAAAAGCAATCAACAGTATCATTATCATCCACAGAAGCTAAATATATTGCTGCTGCAAGCTGTTGTGCTCAAGTTTTATGGATGAAACAGTAACTTCAAGAGCTGGGAATGATTTTCAAGATATAAAGGTTGAGTTCATTCCAACTCATCTTCAGCTAGCTGATATCTTTACAAAGCCTTTAGCCAGAGAACAATTCATGCATATCAGAAGGGAATTAGGAATGGTAAATCCCAATGAATTGTAAGTATAATGTTGATTTACAGCTATTTTGATGAGTATATCATTACTAACTTAAGCTTCAGAGTGTTTTAACAAAGCTTTGCAGGTGTTGGACCAAACACTTGAAGTAACAATTCGAGTACTCAAAAAATTATACTCGAGTATTGGCTTGTCTGTTCATCTTCTTTAGTATAATACTCGAGTGCTTGCAAGGAAACACTCGAGTGTTTGGCATATTCTCTCTCGACACTCAAGTGCTAAGTATCAATACTCGAGTGTTGGTGCATCTGATATTCAAAATCCCCCTTCTGCCAGTCACTCAAACCCTAAACACATTTTCTTCACCCGAGTACTCTTTGATCCGTTCATTCAACCGTTGCATCTCCTCTCAAATCAGTTACAAACCTATTCGATACCTCCAAACCGTCAAAACCCCTCAAATCAATCCATCAAAAACACCTTAAATTGCCCTTATTTCACATTCTACGCTACTCGTTCCGTCGATACCCATACTTCCAGAAATTCCAAATTTCCCAAAATCTTTGCTTCCAAACCATCATGGCTCGTACCAAAAAGACCAAGGCTACTTCCTTAGGTCCTTCTCAGTCCCAATCTACATCTTCCAAGAAGGTTAGGATCATAGAGCCATCCGAGGAAGAGGGAACCATGGCGGTCTCGACTCAAAAATCTGTCTCTGGGCTTCCAAAATCAATCTTGAAGGGAAAAACACCAATGCAATCCTCCTCAGCCCCTGTTCCTTCATCTGCTTAAGATTCAGATTTAGAGACTGAAAGTATTTCTCCTGGTAAGATGGTCCCGAAGAGAAAAAGGCAACAAAAAATGAGTGGTCCAGGGGAATCTTCAAGAAAAGCATCCAAGAAAAAGGTAACCACTCTAGAGCCTCCTAAGGGATATGTTGTTGATACACTATCACAGATCATGATGATTATGAGTTAAAGTACAAAAACCATGATTTGTGTTGTGCAATTTATGTGAACCTTGAGGATATAAAGGCTTTAGGCATTGATGTGGTTGATTACATGGATCATTATAGAAAATTGATTAAGATCAATAAGCCTTTTTCTCCTGAGATGGTTAGGATCTTTTACAATAATATGAAGTCTAATTTGTTGAAAGATGCGGATGAAAACATTACCCATCACTCTATGGTAACCAAGATTAGAGGAAAGTCTATAAGTATTACTGCTGATGACATCAATAGCTATCTTGGTACTCTTAAGTTTGATAAAAAGTTTAAAGATTTTTCTAAAAATGAGATATTTGAATTGCTGAGACCTGGAGAGGAATACCCAGGCAAATTGTCTTTTGATTCAGCATCCATGCCAGTGATTCAGAGGACTATTCACTACATCTATTCTAGATGTTTAGTGAATAAGAGTAAGAACTATACTCACTTGGCTCATATGGATTATCACATTTTGGCCTCAATTATGGCAAAGGAAAAGAGGAACATTGGACAGCTTGTGTTCAATAAGATGTTGAGGTTCAGATTTTCAAATTCTAAAAGGATGACTGTGCCTTATCCCTGCCTTGTCTCTTATATCCTGGATGTTCACCAGATTTGGTACATAGTTAAGAAGGTTGAGAAGCCCATCCTATTTTCTACCTAGCACTTTCATAGGATGAATATTGATATGGTGCAAGTTCAGTCTCATCCTACGAAGAAAAGGAAGACCACTTCTACCACATCCCGAGGACAAGATGAGGCACAATCTTCTGCACCACCTCACACTACTTCTGCTCCTTCTTTTGCTAATGCTTCTATTCAGCAGTACTTGGAGACTGAATTTAAGAGAATGAGTGAGGGCTTTGTGGATACCTTTAGATCTAACACAAAGGCTTATCTCAGGAGCACTTTGCAGGCTGCAGGGGATTACTTCCCAGGGAAACCCTTGGATAATGCAGTTCAATCCCTGTCGGTGGATCTTATTAAATTTAAGGATATTCTCTTGGAGAAATTTGATGTCTTACAGGGGTCTATGGCTGGCTTGGATAGCAGGGTGTTTAGGTTGGATAGCAGAGTTTCATCCATTGAGTAGTTTATTAGAGATTCACATGCCTCTGCTGCTGCACCTCCTCCTCCTGCTCCTTCTCCTCCCTCAGATGATCCTTCTGCTGATGCTGTTCTGGCTATGATTGATATCTCCTCTTCCATCTTGCATCCAAAGCCTCAACCCATACCTGCACCACCTCTGACTTCAGTGGCTCCCTTTGATCCTGTTGCTGATCCTCAGCCCACTCCTGTTCCAGAGCCTGTTGATGATTCCACTCCCTCTTCGCCTTCCTCTCCCTTTGTTTGATTGATGACAAAAAGGGGGAGAAAGAAAAATCAGATGTGCCTTTTGAGATTTCTTATGTTTTTGCTTTATTGACTCTTGAATTATGTTATATAGTTTATGATATAAATGATAGTATGATTTCAGCACGTATATCTCTGCACCTATGTCTCTCTGATTTCATAAAATGCTTCTTTAAAAATTTTTGAAAATTTATACTCGAGCATCAAGGTTTTTCATAAGTTAAAAATCAATACTTTCAAACAACACTTAAGTTTTTGTTGAAAGTGTTGATAATACTCGAGTTATGAATTTAAATACTCGAGTACTTGAGTACTTTATATTAACACTCGAGTATTATTTTTCAATGGCTATTTTCTCTCTCTGACAGCTTTTTACATGCTCTGCAACTTTTCTTATTCGTTGTTAACAACATTTGAAACTCACCTACCTTAATAAATGCATATGCCCAGGATCATAGAAAGAGAAAAAGCTGCCCTTACCTGTAACAGATAGATTGCTTGTTTCAAACCATCGTCGCCTACATTCCTCAGAAGCATTTAATACAGTATTAATGGCGAAGACAAAGGGTTGGTGAATGAGAGTAACGGACACCTTAATGTCTCTAACGGAAACTTCATTACCACTCATCTATAAAAGGATCAAGCATTCATTACGGAGAGATAGAGAACACACAGCGAACATTTTCACAAGCATTCAAAGCTTTCAACTACCTCTCTTTAGTTCATCAATATTTCTTCTAAGCTTCATTGTTTATTATTCACTCTTTAAGAGAGTTTGTACCATTCAATTCTTTTGTAAATTTGAGAGATATTCTAGGTTGGGACCTTGAATCTATTGGGTTGAGATTTGTTCGGTAAAACAGAGAGTAGAACACTCTGTTTCATTGAAAATTGTAAGGGGGAGCGTGTGACTTCATTATAAAGGTTGGTGAGCCTAATTTGTGGTGATTAGTGTATTACAAAGCTCAGAGGTGCTCTGAGGACTGGACGTAGGTCAGAAGGACCGAACCAGTATAAATCTTTCGTGCCAACTTCTTCTTCCCTTAGCTCGATGAAACTGTTTTAATTTTGTGCCTTTCAATTTAATTTTTAAATTGACCAATTCACCCCCTCTTGGTCAAATCCTACACTAACAAAACATTCAACACTCGAGCACTGTGTTCTAGTGCTCGAGTACTGACCATACTTTCAACCAATGCTTGAAGTGTTGACTGATAGTGCTTTCAAAAACCTCAATACTCGAGCACAGTGTTCCTAATGCTCGAGCATTGGCTGTGTTGTCAACCAATACTTGAAGTACTGAATTGCAATACTGTCTGAGAGCTTTGTTCTAGCCTAATGCTCGAGCACTGAGTTAAAATGCTTGAGCATTGGCAATGCTTTCTGCCAATGCTTGAAGTGTTCACTGAGAGCATAGTTTAAAACTTCATTTTCAAAACACAATGCTTGAGTATTGACTTCCAATGCTCGAGTATTGACAATAGTTCATGTCAATACTTGGCGTATTCAGCACTGATTTTTCTTAAGTTTAAAAACCACAGTGCTGGAGCATTGAATTCTAATGCTCGAGTACTGTTGATATTTTTATAAAAGCACTCGAGTATTTTCATGAAGCATTGAATCAAAACTTTGAAACTCAGATTTAAAAAACATTGTTAATTTCTTAAATTCTTTCTAACATATAAACCATTTCATTTTGTTATCATCAAAACAAGGTATCAACAATCTTACATGGATTCTAAGAATGAAAAAGCATGCCTTACATTGAAAATAATTAAGGTTAGTGGCTTTTTTTCAAATAAACTAGAGAAACACTTACATATTCCCGAAATGCCGTATCTTTCTTTTTTCCCAGTGTACTCTATCCAATGAAAACGTTCCAATTATCATTTATTATGGGTCCTATAATATCTATTACAATAGGTAGGGGGATCAAAATAAATTAAAAACTGAACCAAACTGAACTCAATTCAACTTTTCGATTTGGTTTTTATTTAGTAAATTCTAACTTAAAAACAGAATTATATATATAATATATATTTTTATTTAGTAAATTATTAAATATTATTACATATATATTATAGTTTTACATATATTATTAAATATTATTATAATATAGTTAAAAGCTATTATATTATATTTAAATTAGTAAATTATTAAATATTTTCTATTAATTCAGTTAATCCAAAAATCAAATCAAAATAATTCGATTATTTTGGTTCGGCTAATTACTTTGGTCAGTTTTGGTTTGGTTTTTGTTTGACATGAATTTCATTTTTTTGGTTTCTACCAAAAACTGAATACTTACCCTTAATAATAGGTTGTAGGGAAAGAAAAATGATAAAGAGAAATTTATGGGATATGGGATCCATAAAATGAATAATTGGAATATTTTCATTGGATAAAGTATAGATGATATAGCACTCCGATGTATGTAAGTATTTCTCAATAAACTAAGATGATGATTCAATGCTATATGAAGATTGAAATGATTCTAAATTAATAATCCTAACAATTTTAACAAATCTAAATTATAAAATAATAAATTGGATTGAAGCATATGACCGGGTGAAATGACTATGAGTAACTTTGGGTTTTTTATATTTTTGATTGAAGATTTTTCTTATTTATTATATCTATAAATTTAACATTTATAGCGTACGAATTAAAAAATTAAAAAAATATATGGCATTAGTAATTATGTAATGTGTATATGTGTTTGTCTATTCATAATAATGTAGTTTATCTATTTTGAAAACATTTATAATTAATCTAATTCTTTCATCGAAATATATATTTAATTACTTTTTTTACCAGTGAGATATATATATATATATATATTCTCTTTACTGTAGTCACATTAATTTTTTTCAAACTCCTGGAAGATGAGGATGAATATGCTTTCATTATCTTATTATATTTTTTTATTCTTTTCACGCCCATGTATTGGTTTATGGTTAAATATCAATGTACATACATAAACAATATTTTGATCACATTTGAAATTGAAACAGGTGAAATATTCCATAACCTTTCTTCAACATTTCTTGTTTACAAATTGTCGATTTAACAATAAATAATTTTAAAAAGTACTCTTGACTCCAATATCAACTGGTGAAGGGATGATGTTAGAAAAAATATTTGATATGTTTGAACAATCCATTTTTCTTAAGCAACAGTTTTGAATTTTTACTTAAAGGAAAAGTTACGGCATTGTATATCAATTTCTTATATTTATTATGTAGAGTTCTTTAATCACATATGATCATGTTTCATATTTTTTATATAGGCTTATAACTAAATGATAATATTTCAAAAATAAAATACATGGCTACATATTATTGAAGAACTTAGCATATTGGATATAAGAAATTTGACTTAATTATTTTCCTTATTTATTCTATATTATCTTAAATGTGTAACCAAAAGCGTTTTAATTCCTAAAATTAAAACTAAAATTTGGTTAGTAGTCAATTTCAAAGTTAGAATTTTGCAAATATTAAATCATTGGATGCACAATATAGATACTTTGGTTGTGCATTTTAAATAGGTGAAATTAACCTCATAATCTCTCTTTAGCATATATTTTTAAAAGAATTTTAATGTCACACTGGTAATTGATATTGAAAGAGTCCTTTAAAATTTATTTCCAACAAAAATTAAATCATATTATATGAATTTATGTCTCTCATTAACAAAATAATTCCATATATTATTTATATAATTTTGTGTGAATTTATTATAAACACTTTGATCATCTTATCAATATGATTAACAAATATTTTGTATTTATTTATAGGTGAAATTCCTTCATGCATTTGTTATTCATATTGATGTTGTTCAATCATAATCATTGATGTTGCTCGCAATCAATTAGATTAACAAATACAAATTAATAACAAATTATGTTGGAGGAATTTGGAGCATATCTTTGAGAATCATTGATGTTGCTCGCAATCAATTAGAGGGAAACATTCCAAAATCAATAAACAACTGCACATCTCTGGAAGAATTGTTTTTGAGCGGTAACTCATTTAGAGGTATGCATTATTTATGATATTCAATAATATTTTTTATCGTTCCACTCATTGTTCAAACATATGTTGGGGCTTATATATCTGTAGCATAGAAAAGTGAAATTTTTATATATCTTTTGATCACAAAACTTGAAGTTAAACCATACATAATGGCTCAATGTGCTATGTCAATATTTTTTTTTGAAAAAAATCTATCACTTAATAACTTTAATGTTATGTTTTCTCTCTCCCTCAAATATTAAAAGACAGACAAATTTGGAGATTTTTTTTATTATTTATCACATAAAAATTGCATCAATATGTACTGTTAAATTGAATTTAAAATTATTTTTTATATTCTTTAAAAATCATATCGTAGCAATTAAAAAATGTATAACAAACAAAAATTATTTAAATATATATATAAATTCAACTAAAAATATATTTAAAAATGAAGCTAAAAAACTTTGTTCAACCGAATTTAAGTTCAGACTAATGAAGGAAAATAGAAGAAGTTTCCACCAACCAGTCAATAATTAAATTGCATCATTTTAATTCATTTGTGTTTAGAGAGACTATTCTCTATTCAATCCTATATGATTAAGCCTTTCAAGTTAATTTTTTCATATGATAGTTTTTGAATAATTATTAAGTTCAAAATCAAAAGAAGTAAAAGAAGTATGCAAAATGAATAGGAGGGAGGAAAAAAGTGTAATTCTGTGTAGATAATAGAGGGGCTTTTTATTAGCTAAGAAAAGTATACTATATAATTTCTTGCTTCAAATATATCAAAATATTTTTCCTTGCACAAAAAATACGTATTATGTAGTTAAACTAAATGCATTATGGACTTGAATGCAATTATGTATTATGTAGTCAAAGAGTAATTGTCCTTGAAATAATAAATTAATGGTGAAATTGTTTATTCATGCTAAAAGTTTAATAATGAGACTTATAAATAGGAAAGAAATCTTTTGTCACTACCTTATAAATGAAGCCTCGTTATTAAACTTTTAACATGAACAAATAATTTTACCATTAATTTATTATTGCGAGGACAATTACTCTTTGAATAAAGTGAATATTTTTTGATAACTTAATATGAGAAAGCTGAAAAGTTATTAGATTTTAATTCAAAATTAATAAAATTTAATGTTTTTCTTGATTCTGTAAAATTAGTTATGAAAACATGGCAAACTAAAATTTATTCAAATTAGGTGTGATTTTAATTACATGATTGTCTTGGGCCATGTATGTGTCTTTTGTTTTTATCTCTCGACTGAAAAATAATTTTAAAAATGAGATTTTATTTTTATTTATTTTATAATAATAACTTTATAATTGTAAAAATCGATAAAAAAGAAATAAGTTAATTTTCAATCATTAAAAGGACTTCATAGCCTACCAATATTAGACTGGCATGTTAATTTTCTAAAATGTGCATGGTGTTTGATGTGGTTTTCATCAATTTTTTTAAACTCCTACAAGATGATGATTTCTGTAATGTTCCCTGGAGAGAGATAGAGTTAGAGTCCACAGAGAGATGTTTACAAGGAAGAAACCAACAGATGAGATGTTTGTCTAAGGATTAAATTTGAAAAATTGAGTGAGCAAATCCATGCCACATTCAATCATTAATATTATAGATGTCAATTTGCTACATCAAGAAATTCAAAGTGCTGATACATATATCATCAGTTTTTGAGTTAGCATTAAATTGTTATATCGATTTACCTGCACGGTTTACTATGGTTGATGTTGTAGTATCATTGCAAAAAATTAATGCTTTGTTTATCCAAAGATGCTAGAGACACCACTAGTAGAATAGTTGTTAAATCAAATTTTAGCTACTATTTTTGTAATCTTGTTTTTTTTATTTTGTAATAAGTAATTTAGTAAATTGGAATGATTCTATATATGCTGTAGTAGTATATGAAGTATTTGAAATTTAAAAGTTTTGGAGTCAGTTATCTTGCTTTTAGATTTGTTCATGTTTGGCTTTTCTTTTTAACATTTTGGATTTACATTATAAGAACTTTAAATTCTCTATCTTGTAACTTTATGCCATTTGAAATTTGATTTCAAAATAAAAAGATTTCAAAATCAAACAATTTGAGTCCTACTTTTTCCTTGTTCTCCTCTAACCTATATGTTTTACCCTACTTATATTTCAACTATTTTTTCTTGTCATACTTTCTAATATTTGTACCTCACATTCTCCACATGCCATACCATTTAGATACCGAATGATTAGGTTGGCCATTGAAAAATAGGTTAAAGGCAAAAAAATGAGATGAAGTTTTCTTTGAAGGGCATTAGACATCCAGAAAGGCAGAAGTTTTTGAGGGGGCAATGTTGCTCTTTTGAGTTTAAAAATGGGCAATTTTGCTAAAAGTTAAAAAAAACTAGGCCATATTGTCACACCGTTAATAAACTTAACAGCCAATGTTTGCTAACTAATTTATACTAGGGTTAAAAAGCAAAAATGCTGTAGAAGTTTTATCTGAGGAGCATTGGGTACGTTTGCATTCTTAATCTCCTCAAGTTAATCAATCAGATTTTCATTAAGAATCGGATTTGATATTTTTTAAATTTATATGCTATTAAAATGTGAAATTCCTATAGTTCCCTTACAAAAAAATTCCTCCCACTTAAATACATCCACTATCGATGATTCATAGGAAAAATATTCACCATCGATGTAAATCCAACCTAGATCAACAATCAAATTTGAAAAAACTCAACTTGGTAGAAAACATTAGATGCAGAAGCAAAAGAAATTCGGAGCCTAGTTCAACAATTTTTTTTTTTGGGTTCAATTCTCCTTTATCTGAAGGCCAGCCCAGCGTTCTTGTGCAAAGATGGTCACCATACTTCAATCCTTTCCATAATCCACGCGAACGGATAGCAAAATGGGTAAAGATACCGAATAATATTCCTCTTTACTGCTATTCAAAGAATTATATGTGGAAACTAAGGGATAGGTTAGGGAGGACACTAAAAGGTGGATCTGTACACGCGAGGGATTCCTGCGTGTGCTGGGAGTGCAACCAAATTCATAGTTGGTCTAGCCCAGGTGGATTGGTCCGACTGGTTAACAAGGGGAAGGCAAGGCGCCGCGTACCTGCTAGGTCTTGGGCTCGAACCCTGGGAAGTCCCCTTCTGGGGGGCGACCCCGGATTAGTCTGGGTCCGAAAGGATCCAGGATACCGGGGGGTGAAATGCTCTTTCCCACTCAAAAATTCATAGTTGGTCTAGTAAAAACACATCACCTCATAGTATCATACATGGCACTTTCTCTTTCTTCTTCCTAATTACATCATTTGAAATTATTTTCAATCCTTCTAATTTCCCTAAAAAAAGTGCCTCCTTTTATTTCCCTAACAAATGTATTTTGCACTGGTGTCTAGCTCCTAAAATATTTTTGAATGGAATTTCCCTAACATATAACTTTGTTTTTGTATATATCTAACATTAATGGGTATGTTTTTCCGTTGAGGTTCAGTTTTTTTTTGTTGGTCAATACTTTTGTGGATTAGTTACATTTTATCATATGTTATAGGGGAACAAGAAATAAATAGTTTATTATGATATATTGATATTAATATTATTTTTGGAATGCATGATAACCAAATAAAAGACATTTCAATTAAAGGATATATTAATTTGATTAAAATAATAAGGATACAATTAAAATTCAAATTTATAAAAACAGGAAAAAAAATAAAAGACTAACAATAATAATGAAGATAAAAGAGAAGCACCATTCATTTTGGTACTATAACTAGGGCTGGTAATACGGGCCAGCCCGCGGGTTGCGGGCTGGCCCGTACTGGTTGGCGGGCTAGCGCGGGCTAGCCCGCCAAACCACCCCCAGTTGGCGGGCTGGGGTTTCTCAACCTGAGCCCGCCAGCCCGCCAACCCGCCACCTTTTTATTTTTTTTAATTTTTTTCTTAACTTTTACCCAATTTTTTCCTATGAGATTGCATAATTTCATGATTTTCTTTTCAATTCTATCAATAAGTGTTCAATAATTTCTTAAAAATAGAATTTAATATTATTTTTTCCTTATAAAAAATATTGGGATTGAAAAAAAGTATATAAAATAATTTAAAAAAATATTAAAAAAAGAAAAAACGGGCTGGCGGGCTGGCCCGCCAACCCGCGGTTCAGGCGGGGCGGGCTGATCTAGCCCGCCTCCCTGGCAGGCTGGAAAATTGCCAGCCCGAGCTCGCCAGAAACTGGCGGGCTGGCGGGTTGGGCCCGCGGGCCCAACCCGTTTTACCACCCCTAACTATAACTGTGTGAGCTGGAATTGCAACCAACCATACTCCGAGGCCCCACTCCCTTCCTTATTCATCACGTCACACCCATCCCTTACGCCGTGACCTTCACTCCTTCCCGTCACATATATAATGTAATTTATTTTGCATTCACAACCATCCATGTTAACTAGTCAAGAGTTCAAGCAATTGCTTACATCAGCTTATTTATTTTAAATTTGTTTTATGCTGAGAAAAGTGAAAGAAGCATGCAAGAGTAGCTTCATTTCATAAGAATGTATTTGGATTATCTTATTTTATTAATTTTACGTAGTTCTGATAAATATGTAATGTGGGCTTTATCTCGACTTACTTAAAAATATTTTAAGTTCTTTTTTGCTACGCCCAGACAAGCACTTGTATGTCTAATTGTATTAGTTTGAGAAGATAGTGATTTTAGGTAGTAGATTTTGAATAAAATCGATTTTGTGGAAATTAATTATACTAATAATTCTGAATACTTTTTTTTTCCCAACGATAAATACTTGAACGGTCGTCATAATCACTTTTTTGTCATAATTTTGAGAGAATATATTTTCAAGGTAAAAAAGATAAAAAACAATTTATTTTGTAAATTGAATATAATGAATAAAGTTTACATTATTAATAAAATAATAGAAGTCTAATATGAAAATGGAAAGAGTGTACAATAGCTTGAAGTGGAAAAAAAATTAAATCAACTTGGTAAAATCAATATGAACGGATGAGAGAAGAGGTTTGTGATAGGGGTGTGGCATACATCCCACATTCTCCACTACTTCTCATATTTTATCTCATATCCAAACATCCAAACATTCCGTTCTCATCTTCTGGACACTAATCTATTCGGAATCCATTGGATGTGCTCTTCGATGATATCTTCCTGTTTGATCATCCAAAGAAAACTGAGATTCTTAGGGTTTTATGTCGTGCACTTGAAATTTTGTTGTGGATGAACTGTATGTGTTTAATATTTGGCTGAAACTCTAGTTTCATCTTTCCGGAAAAATGAGAATACTGAACGATTAAGGATGATCCTGTAAAGATATAAAAACTGTCATATTTAATATCGCATATTTGATTTGATTTGATTAGCATTCATTAATATCATAATTGAATCTAATAAAAGAAACTAGTTCATAGTATCGTGAATTAAGGTTCAAAAATTTGATAAGAGATATTCTCATATCTAGTGTTCAATAGCACCTCCAATAAAAATATATACATGCTTAGGGAAAAGAGTTGAAGTTATTATTTTGCAATTAATTAAAATATAAACTTATTTTATGCTGGTAACTGATTTACATGCTTGATTTATCATTTTTATATTTATAAAATAATTATATAAAGTATATTATATGTTTATATTTGTAAGTTTTGGAATTAATTTAACTGTACACTTTTATAAGACATCAAAATTTTGAATTTAGACAAGACAAATTTATAATTTTATTGACAATTTAAAAAATATTTGAATATGTAAAAAGAACAAAAAAAGAGGTGGATTTGAGGGCCAATACCCTCCCTTGCTAGGCTTGTTCGAATTTAAATGATTCATTTAGTTTAATTAATTAGTAAAATTACATTTGATAATTCTTGGTTAATTTGTTTTTACATTAATTTACTTAGGAATTAAATATAGGCTCCACGTAGAGATCGATCTAGTGTTGATACCTTGTTTTGATGATAACAAAAACCTCCCAAAATGTTGCAGGATTTGTAGTCTGGTTTAATGATTTTGAAACTGTGATGAATCCGTCAAAAGAATTTTGAAACTCGAGTCTCAGCTTTTACAAACTCAAGTTCTGTAACTGATTTTGAAAGCTGGATATTGAAACTGGATGTTTTGAAAAAGTTCTTGTGATCAGTTCAAAAACTCGAGTCCAAAATTCCCAGAAGTTGCAATTTCATAACGTGCAGATCAAAACTGAAAATCAAAACTTGAGGTTTAGGCTTCAAGTTTTCTCATCACGTTATCGAACTCAAGTTCTAGTTTCACAGAACTCGAGTTTCGCAAAACTAGAAACAAAAACTGAAAGTTTTAGATTCAAGTTTCACAGAACTCGAGTTCCACAACTATTTCACAAAACTTGAATTGAAAATCGGAAGTTTTGACTTAGAGTTTTGCAGAACTCGAGTCCTGCTGTTTTCCAAGCTCGAGTTCCATGCCTTGCAAAATTCATCAGTTCAAAAACTTGATGTTCAAACTCGAGTCCTCACGGAAGTTTTTCAGAACTCGAGTTCCTGAGATTCTGAACTCGAGTCTCAAGGATTTTTTCAATTGAACACCTTTTCACACGTTTTAGAACTCGAGTCCTCAATTTTCAACTTGAAGTTTTACAACTGTATTCAAAAACTTAATATTCAAACTTCAAGTTTCAAACAAATGTTTTTAAACTGTCTTAGACATTTTGAATATTACTTACCCTCATAAATGCACTTTAGCTCTTTCACTAAACAGCTTAAGTCATTTGAGGAATGAAGCTGAGCATTAATGTCTTCCACCATCAATAGTTGAACATCATTTAATGAAGCATTTATGACAGTTGAACGAACACAATTGCTGAGAATAATGGTTACTCAACTCTTTCTAACGGATATTCAAACTCTAAGTAATGGCTATTGAATGTAGTCTCGATTATAAATGAAGAATCTTTGAAGATAGAAGAAGAGACGAACGAACATTAATACCCTGTTATCCTCTGCATTTACATTTTCTGTCATTTTGTTCATAAATTCCGGTGAGCTTCAGTTATTGTCTATCTACTCTTTATAGAGAGTTAATCTTGATAATTCTTTGTGTATTATAGTGAGATATTCAAGCTTGGGACCTTGAATCGTTGGGCTATGATTGAACTGGAAAACAGAGTGTGAGAATCTCTGTTTTATTGCATGTTGTAAGGGGAGTGTGAAACTCTATTGTAAAGGCTCGGTGAGCCTTGTTTGTTGTTGATTAGTAGATTGCAAATCTCAGAGGAGCTCTAAAGACTAGACGTAGGTCGGAGGATCGAACTAGGATAAATCAGCTGTGTCAATCTTCTCTCTTCCTTTCTCGGTGCATTATTTTATTTATGCGATTATGTTTTTAATTTTAAAAAGTGACTAATTCACCCCCTTTCTTGATCAAATCCTACACTAACACTTAGGTTAGTGCTACTATATTGCATTTAGCTTAGTTTTTATTTGATTTCCCCTACGACAAGGCTCATCAAATTGGAGTCATTGCTGGGGAGCTAAAAAATTGATTCCCTAGTAGTTAAGTGCAAGTAACCTTGCTTATAGTTCATTTGTTAAGCTTTTTTTAGTTTTCATTTTTTGTTAGTCTTTGCATTCTTTGTTTTAGTATTTTCATTTGCTTTTGATTTTGCCTTTTCATTTGCATAAAAAAATTCTTTACTTTGATTGGTTGATTGTTCATTTGCATAAAAAAAATTCTTTACTCATTCGTACTTTTCAATGTTTCATATTTCAGCTTCTTTATTTTATTTGAATTGATGTGTTTTGTTTCATTTTTCTTTTTATCCCCAACTTTCACCCTTTTGTAGATAATATGGAAGATCGTTTCTCTCAAAAATTTGCTTCCTTACAACATTAGCCGAAGGATCTTGAAATTTGGATTAATTGCTAGAAGAGATGTTCACTTGGTCAAGAATGTGATAGTCCATTTCCAAATTCACACTATGATTCTTACCACCAATCTTCTTTCAAAACCTTTCAACCATCACCTTCACCTTATAAACCTACAACCCTCCTCCTCCACCACATAACTGATATTTAGAACCCATCCAATCATTACGTCAACTGCCATATAATCCACTCTCTCTACAATATGAACCATATCAACAACCACATTCTCCATCCTACCTACCTATCTCCAACCCTCCACTAACACTATATGACCATCTGATGAGCCTTGTCATAGAGACAATCAAATAAAACTAAGCTATATGCAATATAGTAGCACTAATCTAGGTCGATCTCTACGTAGAGCATATATTTAATTTATAAGCAATTTAATGTAAATAACCAATTAACTAATATTTATCAAATTGATTTTTCTAATTAATTAAACTAAATGAATGCAGTTAAATTCGATAAATGGATGTCCTAGGTGATTGAATCCACTTACCTTCCTTATCCAATTTAATATTAAATTCTTCTTTTAACTAATCACAAGGACTAGTAAGAACTCTTACAAATCAATATTTCTAACTTTTTAATTTAATCTAAACCTATACTCAATTAATCAATTAGACATATCTTAGGACTTAGTTCGTGTTAGATTTATAAAAGATCCTCTTTACCTCCAATTAATTTCTAGAAACCTGGCAAACCAATTTATCTCAAGAGAATAAAAGAAAGCAATTGAATAACAAAAGTAGTTCTATAGTTCAATCACAATCTAAAGTACCAATCTAACACAAGTATCTCAATCCATATTACATTAACCGATTATAATCATCTTCCATATATATAAATAAAAAACTCTAGCACCTAAAATTACAATCTACACATATAGAGATTGGAAAGTGAAATTAAAATCAAAGAACTCCCCTAATTATTCAAGAACTCTGGTTAGCTTCATCATCACCGTTGGAAGATGTACTTAACCGCTCATGGTTGGAAGACTAACTCCCCTGATTGAATGAAAACGTGAGGTGAGGGATGGCGAGGAGATCGAGGCGTGAAGCTCGTCGGCGCTAGTGGTGCTTCAAGGGATGGATAAATGGATGAAGATAAAATCAGTTTTTGCTCCCTCCTCCATGCGGTGAACTGCCTCGTGTGCGTGTAAATGAATATATATATATAAAGTGGCGGCCAGGCTGTTAGGGTTTCAATAATGAATGGATGCGCGCCGCTTGAATGGAATTGATGCATTAATCAACTTGTGTGTGCCACCTCCTTGTTCTCATATGGCGTGATGGGTATATATATACCTATAAAATAAATGGATTTATGAGTTTGGTCTTTGATTTGAATTTTAAACTCAGAATCTTAGATTTGTTAATTTGAACTCAGAATCTTAAAATTATATTGATAACTTTCCAAATATATTTAATTTGAATTTATATTTTGATCTCAATTTCTTCCAAAAATACCCTTAATTGTCTTTAATTTCTCATAATAATCATTAATCATAATTAATGTAATTAAACTCAATAAAAGCCCAATAATGGTACTAAAATCCCCTAAAATGCTACAAATTCACTTAATAAAATATGATTATTTCAATTCCCCAAACTTAGCTTCTTGCACTCCTGGGTAAAACTATGTTAAGTTAAGAGCCAAAAATAAAAATGAACAAGCAAATGCAAGTATCAAGAATCACAATTGGTAACCATGACTTATTACTTATCTCCAATCCATGCTCATATCACATGCTAAAAGAACTAAGCAATGATGCAAAGATTACTAATAGAGAATGCAACTAAGAAACCCCCACAAGGTTAAGTGTTTGCACTCAATTCTTTCAATGGGGTATTTTTCACTCAATCATCTATCCAACCAAACTCTACCATATACTTGTAATGGTTCTAGGTTCTCCACTGCTAGTAGTAACCACATAAATAGATCAATAGAGCTTTTATTAGGTTGTAATATTGGAAATGTCAATAAATGAGATTGTGGGTAAACAAATGGATGGGTAGAAGCAAATGAAGTATCATGAATAGCATATGACCCAAGTACATACATAAATGATGCGACAAAACATGATAGCATCACCAAACACTTGCACATATTACTAAGTAATGGAATATAATGCTTATAGACCTTTTGCTCTTTCTTTCTTTTTTGCTTTTTTTAATCACCAATTTTTTATTCGCCTTCTATTTTCTCTTTCTTTCTTTACTTTTTTTCTTCTTGCTTCCACTTTCTCTTCTTCTCTCTCTCTCTCTCTCTGTTTTTTGGATTTTTCTCCTTCTTTTTATTTCCTTCTTCTTCTTCTTTTCCTTTTTTGTATAGCATTGCATAAAAAAATTGAAAATGCATGTAAATGTCCAACGATGCAATTAACTCTTGTCTTGAGAAGTAACGTAATATACTTGAGTCTAGAATGTAATAAAATAGTGGTTAATAAAATGAAAGTGATGGGCTTTTTTAAACAAGGGAAAATCATGTTATGGTTGGCTTTTTAGTTTATCTAGCTAGTGAAATGAATGCCTAAATCATATCTATCATACCAATACAAGTGCAATCTCAAGCAAGAACTAAGACAAGTTCTAGAAAGTAATGGAGTAAATGGATGTATCACACATATGAAACGAACATATAGGCCCAAAATTCTTCCATCAGGCTTTTTGTTTCCTAATTGTATTCATCAATCCTAATCAAAGCATCAATCTTCAAACTTGATGCATATAACATTCACATTTCTTTTCAACAAGCTCTAAGTCACAATTAACCAAATTGTAATTGAGATATTAAACATATGACAATTCATCACAAAATATAGTTCTTAAGACTCAAAATGTGCATTTTACTAACCAAATCAGTCCAAAATTTTTTCAATTTTCCTCAAGCTAACCAAGAGAATTCTTTCACACAACAATAACTCACTCTGCTACACTTATCTCTTATATTGTCCTCAATGTAAACCCTAACTCATAATAAACAATGAAGCTCAAAACAATAATAAGATATCAATGTGAAGAAGGAGTCACAACTACATCCTAAACACACAAAACAATGCAAAAACAAGACAAAGACAAGACGCAACATGGCTAACTGTCATACTAGTGATACCCTCCCCCACACTCGTTCTTGAACATATAAACATGCAAATCAGTCCAAAACAATAATAACAAGAGAAAGGAAGGATACAACCTTATTATGGAGGCTTGTAAGAAGTGTGGTACAATCAGAGATGATCATCTCTAGTGTGGAAATGTCCTCCATAGCCATCCTTCAATTTTTAAGCTCTCTTATTACACTTGACAACTACTTCTAATGGATCGATCCATGTCTCCTTAAATTCCTGATGAGGAGTAGAGTAGTGAGGAACAAAAGCCATGACGAAATCTCCAACATTAAATGTGGGCTTTTGGCATTGAAGCTCGTTAAATGTCAAACTATTTAAGTTAATAGACAATGCATGCAGTGGAAGTAGTTATGAACTCTCGAAACCACTATTAGAACTCAAGGGTTTTGCTTGGCTAGGTGATAGATTAGTATGGAGTTGGCACATCACCTTGACTGGTTTAGAAACATCTCTCAAAGCTTGAAATATATTTAGAGGCCTCTTTACATAAGTTTTAGTAGCTCCACTATCCCTGCATTATCATCAACAAACAACACCTTTCTCAAACATACCTGGGTTAGCGGAAGACTCAACAAGCATAACATCATTAGGCAAATCAGCATATGGAGTGGAAAGAGTGTAATCCAATGAACTAGCATTAGAACATGTCATGTTACTACCATGTGAGAGGGAAATAGAAGAATAGGGGTAAGAAAGGGTAGAATTAATAATTCGTGCATTACCATAACTCAATTGCTTATGAAAAATCAATTCATGCTCAATACAAGTATTGTCATGCAATTCATCAATAAAACGAACATCAAATAAAGAGTAATCTTCATGTGGTTGTTTCATTGTTTCATACATGCTGAAATATACAAAATTATCACCAACAGACATAGTAATTGAACCCTCATGCATTAATATCAATTCTTGCAGTTCTCATAAAAGGTCTACCAAAATCAATCCACCCTCACTCACATTTTCCTAAGACATATCTAACACATAAAAGTATGTAGGAATAATTAAATATTTAACCTTCATTAATACATCCTCAAGCACCCCAAGTAGATATCTAACAGTTTGATCAACTAATTGCAAAATAACACTAGTGGCTTGAAGATAGTGGCACCTATGGACTCAGATTGATTTTGGCATCACATTTATTGCTGCCCCTAGGTCAAGTAATGCTTTATTAATGGTTGCTTCCCAATAGTGCATGGAATAGTGAAACTACCTGGATCTTAATACTTAACTGGTAGTTGGGGTTTGAACACAACACTTACATTGGAAGACAATTGGACCATCTCATTTGGTTTGAATCTACTGTTGTATTTGCATAGATCCCTTAGAATTTTAGCATACTTAGGCTGTTTAACAAATTCAACCAAAAGTATATTGACTTCAATCATACTAAACAATCCATACAATTCATTATCATGCTTTTCACTAGCCATTTTCATGCTCTGAAGATAAGAATGAGGGAAAGGAAGGTTTTTGAGATTTACATCTTTACCTTTATTGATAATGGTTTCATAATGCTCATGTTGTCTTCCTTGTTCAACTCCTTCATTCTTTTGGTCTTTAACACTTGTGGATTGAATGGAGGCCTCTTGAGTGGCCTTTGGAATGTCTTGAATGGCTATTGAAGGAGGAATCTCAGCTTTGATCTCTTCATACTCATCATCTTTGAATTGCACTTTCTTAGCACTGATTTCCTTACCATTTCTTAATGTAATTGCATTCAACGATTTAGGATTTATCACCGTATTGGAAGGCATTAAACCACTAGCATTGGCTTGCTGTTCACTCACTCCATTTGATAACTTGTGATGTAAGAAGTCAAATTAGAAGTTCTACTTTCCCACTGCTCCATTCTTTTCTCTAAGGCTGCAAATCTAACTTCAGACTTAGCTTCAAATTTAGATATGTTCTCAGTCATTGCTTCAATACCTTTGAGAATTCGAGAAAATCGTTCATCATCCTTGGGCTGCTATGAGACAGACATGACTATAGAAGATTCTCCTTTAACCCTTCTTGAATTTACCTATTATCACTTCCTTCCCATCAAAAACTTGGATTAGCTTTCCACCCTTTATTATATGTATTCGAGTATGGGTCCCATTATCTAGGTTAATTAGCTCTTTCTTGATACATAGTGGAAACCTTCTCATATCTATGAGGGCAAGTAGCAGAGAAATGCATAATAGAATTACAGTGTTCACAACTAGGGGCAGCTATTTTCATTGACTTCGAATGTCGAGTATCAATAGAGGAAGTGTGAGATACAAGCTGATTCAACTGTGTAGTCAATGCAGCAATTTGAGAAGTGAATACGTCCAATTGTGGAATATTGACTCAAGAGGGATTAGTATGCATTGCATTGATATTCCTAGACTCTATAATGCTATACTGTTGATGGTTTAAGGCCATTTTCTTAATCAACTCCTATGCCTCCTCAACAGTCAAATCAATGAGAGAACCCCCTAAAGCAGCATCTAACATACCTTTGTCTTGGGTCTTAAGTTCATCGTAAAAGTATTGCACTAGCTGTTCATCTGGAATTTGATAGTGTGGACATCTTGAAAGCAAGTCTTGAAAATAGTTCCAGTAATCATAAAAGTGGCTCCTCATAGTCTTGCTTTGTTGAATATATCTCTTTTCTCAATGTTGAAGTTTGAGAAGCAGGGAAGTATTTCTCCAAAAATGCCTTTCTAAGGTTGTTCTAGTTATGATAGGCATTTGCCATATGCATAGGCAAGCTCATGTACCATTCTCATGCTTTTCCCTCTAGAGACAAATGAAATACCTTCTAAAGAACCTTATCCAGACTAGCACCAACTGGCTTCATGCTAGAGCATATCATAGAGAGATTTCAGATGCTTGTATGGGTCCTCACCTGTCAAACCATATAATTTGGCAAAGAATTAAGTAGTGGGCCTTTAATTTCAAAATTAACATCAACATTAGGGTATGCAACAAAGGATCATAATTTGCATAAGAAGTAATGGCTTCCCTAATGGTTCTTCTTCTAGGGTTACCTCCATTATTCTTACCTACTCTAACATGTTCTACATTATGTTCATTACCCCCTCTATCGTTACCAGCATTATGATTATTAACTTGTTCCATTATATCACTTAAATCAACCACCAATTGTAAACCAGCTGAATTATCTAGTTGAACTTCAGAATCACTAAAAGTACTAAATTCATTAAAGGACAAGTTAGACTTAGGTGAAAGATTTTCCTATTCAATTCTAATTTCACTAGCTCTATCTACTCTTTGATCTTATCTAACCTCTGCTAAAGACATTTGAAGTTCAGAATTAGAAAGGACTAGAGTTTTAGACCCACACCTTCTTAGCATAAACAATCAACCAATCAAAGTAAAGAATATATTTTTTATTTTTTATGCAAATGAAAAAGGAAAAATTCAAAAACAAATACAAAATACTAAAAAGAAATGCAAAGACTAACAATTAAAAAAATAAGAAAAAATAAACAACAAAAAAACAAAAAATAATGAAAATTAAGAAAAAGCTAAAAAAATGAAATCCAATCAAGTTACTTGATACTTAACTACTAGGGAATCAATTTCTTGGCTCCCCGGCAACGGCGCCAATTTGATGTGCCTTGTCATAGGAGCAATCAAATAAAACTAAGCTATATGCAATATAGTAGTACTAACCTAAGTCGATCTCTACGTAGAGCCTATATTTAATTCATAAGCAATTTAATGTAAATAACCAATTAACTAAGAATTATCAAATTTATTTTTCTAATTAATTAAACTAAATGAATGTATTTAAATTCGATAAATAGATGTCCTAGGTGATTGAATCCTCTAACCTTCCTTGCCCAATATGATATTAAATTCTTCCTTTAACTAATCACAAGGACTAGTAAGAACTCTTACTAATCAATATTTCTAACTTTTTAATTTAATCTAAACCTAGACTCAATTAATCAATTAGAAATATCTTAGGACTTAGCTCATGTTAGATTTATAAAAGATCCTCTTCACCTCTAATTAATTTCTAGAAAAATTAGTTTTTGCTAGATCCTCTTTACCTCCAATTAATTTTATGGGATGGATAAATCGATGAAGATAAAATCAGTTTTTGCTCCGTCCTCCATGCGGCGAATTGCCTCGTGTGCGTGTAAATGAATATATATGTATATATGTATATATATATAAAGTGGCGGCCAGGCTGTTAGGGTTTCAATAATGAATGGATGCGCGCCGCTCGAATGGAATTGATGCATTAATCAACTTGTATGTACCGCCTCCTTTTTCTCATGTGGCGTGATGGGTATATATATACCTATTAAACAAAATGACCTAATAATAATACAATTAAACTAAAAGTTCGATAATGGTACTAAAATTCCCTAAAATGATGCAAATTCACTTAATAAAATATGATTATTTAACCATTCTTTCCAATATACTTTTCACCAACCTCAACCATCTCATGAACCTTCTCCTCCGCCCCAACCTATTACGTCTCAACTAGGTAGACTAGATATTCTTCTTTCTTCCTATAACTTGGATGACGGAAACAACACCTTGACAAGAAAGTATGATACACTCAAGTGGAAATACATTGCCCTGCTCATGCAAGGAACAACTGCAAGTTCTGAGGAGATGGCAGACATTGATGAATTCTTTATGGCATACTATGATCATATGCTATGGATAAAGACTGAAGGTGAAGAGGGAAATCCTTGGCCTAAAGACCTACAAGAGAGTGAACATAAAGCTTAGAGATAGGAATGCAGGCCAGCCTGCGGGTTGTGGGCTGGGATACCCCAGCCCGAGCCCGCCACGCCAGCCAACCCGCCAGAATATTTTATTTTATTTTTAATTAAAAAAATATTTTTTTTCTATTTTTTACCCAATTTTTCTTATAAGATTACATATTTTCATGATTATCTTTCCAATCATATTAATAAGTGTTCAATAATTTCCTGAAAATATAGTTTACTATTACTTTTTCCTTTGTAAAAAATATTGGGATTGAAAAAGTAAAAAATATATATAAAAAATAATTTATTTTAAAAAAAGGGTTCGGCTCGCCTAACCCGCGGGCTAGGCGAGGCAGGTTGAGAGAACCCGCCCCCTACTGGCTGGCTTCAGCCAGCCCTAACCTGCCACTTTGTGGCGGGTTGACGGGTTGGGCCCGTTTCACCATCCCTAATAAAGCTCAAGTTCAAGCATCAAATGTCGTTAGTGTAAGATTTGATCAAAAGGGAGTGAATTGGTCACTTTTAAAAATTAAAAAACACGAAAACCAAATAAAACAAAGTCACCGAGAAAGCAGAGAGAAGAATGGACACGAAAGCTTTATCTTGGTTCGATCCTTCTGACTTACATCTAGTCCTCAGAGTGTCTCTGAGATTTCCCAAATTCACTATCAGTAATAACAACAAGTCTCCTAAGCCTTTACAATAAGATATCACTCCCCCTTACACCTTTCACTAAAACAAAGTATCACTCTCTGTTTTCTTCTCAAACTCAGCCCAACTGACTCAAGGTCCCAACTTTGGGTTTCTTACTGATTAAAAATGAAAAAAGACTAAATAAACTCCTTTAAAGAGTGGATAAGGAATTATTGAAGGTCAATGAATGTAATCAAGGATTCACAAAGAATAGTTTGAACGTAATAAATGTCGAAAGCTTTTCACAGTGTATGTCTCCTCTCTTCATCTTGAATGCTTGATGATTTATAAGTGAGAGCAATAAGTTAGCCATTAGACACAATTAACATCCATTACTCACATCACCAAAGATTCTGCTTCACCATTAATGTTGCATTAAATGCAACACAAACCATCGACGGTAAGTACAACAGACAAGCGTTAATGCTTCTTGTCGGAGTGAGCTTTGTTCCTCTTTCCATAATTCAACAATCCTGCATTTATGAGAGCAGGTGGAATTCAAATGGGTTAGCACAAATAAGGAAAGATTTTGTGGAACATAGGCTTAGCTGTAAGACTAGAAGCTACCAAATAAAATAGTGCACTAGTACTATGATCCAATGCTCGAGTATTGCAAGGTAAATTTCAAAGAAAAGCTCAATGCTTCTGTTCAATACTGGAGCAAAGATGAAAGTATTTGAAAAATGATCTCGTTGCTCAAGCAATAAGGCACAATACTTCCAGTAATTTCAATGATTTTATTTGTGCTCAAGCATTGTAAGGTATCTTGCAAGTATAACAGTTTAATGCTTTGAGCATTAGATGTCAATGCTTGAGTACTAACAATGCTTTTGATACTACTCGAGCATTTAGAATTGGACTAAATTGGTTAGAAAAATGCATATTTTGAGCCTTGAAAACTATATTTAGTGATGAACTGGCATATGTTTAGTATCTCAATTACAATTTAGTTAATTGTACTTAGAGCTTATTGAAAAGAAATGTGAATGTCATATGCATTCAGTTCGAAGATTGATGCTTTGATTAGGATTGATGAATACAATTAGGAAACAAAAAGCCTTAATGGAAGGATTTTAGGTCTATTTGTTCGTTTCATATGTGTGATACATCCATCTACTCTATTACTTTCTAGAACTTGTCTTGGTTTTTGCCTGATATTGCACTTGTATTGACATGATAGATATGATTTAGGCATTCAATTTCATTAGCTAAATAAATCAAAACGCCAACCATAACATGATTTCCTATTGTTTAACCCCTTTGAATCCATCATTTTCATTTCACGTACCATGTTTCATTACATTCTAGGCTCAAGTACATTGCGTTACTTCTCAAGATAAGACTTGATTGCATCATTGGATATTTACATACATTCTCAAATTTCTTTTAAGGAATGCTATAAAAAAAGAAAAAGAGAGAAAAAATAGAAAAGGCAAAAAAAAGTATAGAAAAAGCCAAAGAAAAAATCAAGAAGGGAAAGGAATGGAAGGCAAAAAAAATTGATGTTGAAAAAAAAAAGAAAAAGAAAGAAAGAAAAGAGTGAAAAGTCCATATGCATTGCATTCCATTACTTAGTAATGTATACAAGTGTTTGGTGATACTATCGTGTTTTTATTCCATCATTTATGCATGTACTTGGATCATATGTTATTCATGATACTTTACTTGTTTCTATCCATCCATTTGTTTACCCACCATCTCATTTATTGACCTTTCCAATATTACAACCTAATAAAAGATCTATTGATCTATTTATGCCGTTACTACTAGCGGTGGAGAGCCTGGAACCATTACAAGCATATGGTAGAGTTTGGTTCAATGGATGATTGAGTGAAAAGTACCCCATTGAGAGAGCAGAGTGCAAACACTTAACCTTGTGATGGTTTATTAATCGCATTCATTTTTGTTAATCTTTGCATCATTGCTTGGTTCTTTTAACATGTGGTATGGCATGGATTGAAGATAAGTAATAAGTCATGGCTATCAATTGTGATTTTTCATGCTTGCATTGCTCTTGACTTAACATGGTTTTGCCCAAGAGTATAAAAGGTTAAGTGTGGGGGAACTGAAATAATCATATTTTATTAAATGAAATTGTAGCATTTTAGGAGATTTTAGTGCTATTATTGAGCTTTTATTGAATTTAATTGTATTAATTATTATTAATGATTATTATATGAAATTAAAGCCAATTAAAGGTATTGTTAGAAGAAATTGAGATCAAAAGATAAATTAAAAAAAGAAGATGATGTGACAAAATAATATTATATTTGAAAAATAAAAATGATTATAGTCCTAATATTGAAATTTTACGTTAACCTGTTCTAAGAATTACGTTATGGTGACAAAATAATATATTTTTTTAGAGCCAAGATGTATACCTTCCCATCTTCTTTATACCCATTACGCAACTTTTTCAGACCCCTTTTCACAAGAGGTGAAAAATTTCAAAAATGGATTATTTGGTTGGTTCCCCAATACAATAATAAGGTACCAAGAATGACAAAAATATACTGTCTCAAGTAAGTCTAAAAGATTATCCGTTCCATTACATTTTTTAATTAGTTATCGTCACAAAAATATCTAATATGTATAACATTTTAAAGAATGTTTAAGTCATAACACTATTCAAACCAAACCAACTTTAATTCTGTTTGATTCTTATCCTTCAGTATTATTTTTTGTAATTTTTGCTTGAAAATCGCATAAAGCACTTCTTATTAGTCTCGAGTTAAAAAAAATGGATCATTAGATTAACAATTTTTCTTTTTGAAATATAGAGACAAAAAGGGTATTCTATTTTTTGCTACACATACAAGAGTACATTAAAAAAAACCTTTCGTGAGTTTGTTTTCAAAGTTTCCCAACATGATGGATTGATGAAGTAGTGAAGAGGATATTCTCGACTTCTTTTCCTATTAGTGAATATTTAAATGATGGATTGATGATGTAGTGAATATATAATATGACATTAATATTATGCAACTCTTCACTGAAAAAAATATTATGCAACTCTTCTGTTAAGTTAGACATAAAATTTACGCATAACGTTGCTTTTATTTCTTTTCATGTTAATTATGGGTAATTTTATATAGAAAACAGTCCCATATATGAAATTATATTTCATGAACCGACAAAACTTCTTCTTATCACTTGATATATTTTTTAGGTTATAGAAGACCACTTGTAGGGTTAAAGCAGTTTCTTTCTTTCTTTTTTTCACTATGTAATTTTCTTTCTCTTTCGTTGCATTATCAATTTCTTTTTGGGAACAATTTAATGTTTGAACAGTCGACCATGCCATTTGTCTATATGCATTTGAGGGTAATAGTAGATGCGTCCTTTTTGAGAAAAGGTAAAAATGACTTCATAATTAAAGTTAGTGATTTATTGTTGGCAATCAATTTTTCTAAGCTCCATGATCTGTTTTACACCCACATTATTTTATACTAATTGTTACATATAAGAAAGATAAAAATAATAACGGTAATCAAATATATTAATAAATCATTCCTAGTACAAAAGAACTAGGAAGCGAAGGAATGAGGCGATCAGAGTTTAGAGAAAGAGAGTTTTATTACAAGAGGAGTGCTTGATTTGTCTGTGTTTACACCAAGCATTAAACATGTTTATATACAAGAAAAGTACTGTTTGGACTTCAAAATTAAGTTTTGAGGTCTATTGATAAGGCTCTATTCATCTACTTTTACAAAAGAAAAAAAAGTACTGAAAAGACAAGGTGTGTCGGGCGTGCTTTGAAAGATTCCTTATCTTTAATCAGTTGGCATACTGTTCTTCTTCTGGAGAGTAGTCATATTGTCCTATTCTGGTTCAATCTCGCAGTGTAGTTTTGGGTCTCGATTCCTTTCTATCATTAGTCGTTCATTTTTTTCTTGCGTAGGAATCCAAATCCAATATTGATTAGTCTTTCATGCCACTTCAAATTTCTTAATATCAAACTTTATCTCTCTTTGTTTAGCAAGATATTGATAGAGCTCCTTATCTTTGATATAGTCAAGAGTTTGTGGCTCTATCATATTTTCTTCAGTATGTTCAATAAAGTTTGATATTAAAAAGTGATGGAAATTATTTCGGAATCCAATAATGGTGTCAGTGTTGTTGGGTTCTGTCTTTTCGTATCTAGGGAGTCTGGATTTAATTCTTATGAACACGTCTCCCAGTTCTTGTTCTCTTTTGATGACTCTGTTCATCCTTTCTCCGAATGGTAGGTCCAACATGTCTTCTGGTATCCATTATCCTGCCATCATTCCGTGGGCTAGGAATTCCAGATGATCAATATCTACGTCATTTTCTCTCTTGGCTAGATCCAAGACTAGTTTGAGTATTCTTGTGTACATCCATTTGTCTTGTGAATCTTTTTTAGTGGAAAAGGGCATTTCACCCCCGGTATCCAGATCCTTTCGGACCCAGACTAATCTAGGGTCGCCCCATAGAAGAGGACTTCCTAGGGTTCGAGCCCAAGACCTGACGGGTACGCGGTGCCTTACCTTCCCCTTATCAATCAGTCGGATCAATCACCTGGGCTAGTCTTGTAAATCTTTGATTCAAGTAGTTTATTCTTGTTCAACCCTGTATCTATCATCAAGTGGAGTTTCTTTGTGCAGTTTGATCAAGTACTGCCGTAGATAAATAAGTTTCTTATAAAGATAATCTTCTACTAGTTGTTGGGGAGTTATAAAAGATAATTTTCTTTTATCATTTGTATTAATTGTCTCCTAGGAAATTTCTTAAGACAATCAATCTTCATTCTCGGAAATTCCTGTACCGGCAGAGATTTATTGTTGGCAATCAATTTTTCTAAGCTCCATGATCTGTTTTACACCCACATTATTTTATACTTATTGTTATAAATAAGAAAGATAAAAATAACAACGATAATAAAATATACTAATATATCCAATAAATTTTGTAATAATAATTATGTTATTTACAAATTATGAATAGTACATAAAGCATTACTAGTTGTCCATTAATTATGGAGAAATCATGTGGACTTCTTATGTGCAATCAATTTTTTAAGTCTGATAATTATTCTAAGAATTTATTTTAAGTTTTAATTTACCCCCATTGTTTTACTTTAGAGCTCCTTTTTTCCCTAAGATATTAGGGAAAAAGTGCTTTTGTTTTTTTAGCAACATATTAATAAAATTGTAGTTAGTGAGAAACCAAATAAATGTTGGGATTGTATTATACTGTATTATATATTTTATTATTTTATGTTGAGATCGATTGTATCTAAATATTCTAGATATATTATGATTTCTTGTCTTAAATAAAAAAAAAACTCCTATATGTGGTCTGTTGGATCGAGTTTCTGTTTATGTTTTCAATGATTATTTTTCTATAACTTGATGACCTCAAATCAATTTATTCTTTCATCTCAAATATTAGTTAATTTATCTATTTCTTAATTCTTTTTCCATCTCACAAGAAAAATTCCACCATTTTATAAATCCAAGATGTACATGGAGAAGATTTCCCTCCGATCAGAACAATAATCTTATGCTTCTTGTCACTAGATAATTGATTTTAAAAATGAATAGTATGGTTTTTCTGTAAGTTAATAAAAAGGCTTAGGAAAATTTAATCCTTCGAGTCTTCAAGTATCAATTGAGTTAGGACTCAATTTCTAAATTTTTGACTCGAAAATCAGTACTTAATCTTTTCTGAAAACATCATAAAACCATACACTTTTGATATTTATACTTCTTCCCGCAATTAACGTTTTTTTTTTTTTTGCGTACTCTCTACATATGGCCCACAAGAGTGACCATCAATGAAATAGTCCAATGAAAATGAAAAATCCGGTCTAAGAAGTTCAATTATACTTTGTAAATGGTTCTTCTCATTGGAATAATTCTACAATTGGCCATATATTACACTTATATGTGGGTGCCATTATTTATTATCCGTGCCCTAATATAAAGTGATCTAATAAGGTTTAAGGAATTAAGTGGGCATAATGAGGTGTCATAGACTGATATATACTGAGGCCCAATTTACTGGCCCGTATTCATTGATGGGCTGAATACTGGGTCTCCTTACAAATATAGGGCTATGATCCCCGGGTTAGCTAAGGGTTATCATTTTGCCATCTTGCTTCCCCATATGTATACGGTTCTCTCTCTGGTTTCTAGCAATAACCTGGTTGATCTTCCTCTTCCGTCATACGCATCCCTTCTGTTAAACGCATCCATGGATCTAGGTTTGCTTCTACAATGCTCTAGATTATTCCATTGAACTTGTATGCTTTAGTAAATCCCAACACTCATCACTAATGTGTTATACAGCTTACTTTATGACTTAAATAGTACTATCTCCATTTTTAATATGAGATACAATTGATTAATTTGAAAAGATAAAAAGTTAAATAAATTACTTTAAAGCATTTATATTTATTTTTTAAAAAATTAATTTTTCTTACTTACAAATTAATATATTAGATATATAAAGTTGATTTTTTATTTTAGATAAATTGAATTTGTCAACTATAATTTCCCAATTAATCCTAATAACTTAATTAAAGTGATTTATATCATGGATCATAGCGACACGGTCCTTCTTGTTACATCATCTTAGCACACAAGTCTAGCACACGATGTGCCGACATAAGTAAATTATGGTGTTCCCTCTAAATTTTCTTTGATACAGTCATAAAATATTGAAATGAAGCGAGACTATGAGGTCTACTCACATGTCAAGCACAGGATGTGTACAACATCCAAACAAATTAAGACCAAAGACTTTTGAGGTGTTTTGTTCATGAAGACACAATGTATTCACACAAAAGGACAAAATGAAAATGAAAATGTGCTCCGCCGGAGTTAAAGTATGCCTCCCAAAGGACAAAATGTTTGAAAAGTCTACCATGGCGTGCTTAAAAAATTGAAAATTGAAGCTCCATCGAAATTAATATTTTAAAAAATAAAAATGGATTATTGTTTTAATATTCAAATTTTACATTAATCTGTTTTGAGATTTATATTATGGTGACAAAATAATACATATTTTAATATCTCATCATCTTTTTTATATCCATTTTTCCTATCCAACTTCTTCACACCCCTTTACACAAGAGGTGAAAAAAGAATAAGATGTTCAAAAATGGATTATTTGGTTGGTTTCCCATTAGAATAACAAAGTATCAAGGATGACATAAACACATTGCCTAAATGTCTTCATGTAAACATAAAAGATTGCCAGTTTTATTACATTTTTAATTAGTTATCTTCAAGAAAATGTCTTCGTAGAATACGTCTCAATTTAAAGACTGTTTAAGTCATAAGATAATGCAAACTAAACCAACCTTAATTTTGTTCGGATCTTATCCTTCAGTAATTTTTTTAAAAAAAATCTTTAAAATCACACAAAGCAATTACTGTTAATCTCAAGCTTAAAAATGGATTATTAGATTAATACTTGTGCTTTTTGAAATATACAGACAACAAGGTATACCATTTTTGCTACAACAAGAATACATACTAAAATCGTGTCATTAGTTTTGTTTTCAAAGTTCCTAAACACTAAATTATGGATGGATGATTTAATGAATGTATAAAGGACCACTGGTAGGTTTAAGCATTTTCTCATCAGTGATGTAATTTTCTTTCCCTTTTGTTGCATCATCGACTTCTTTTTGAGAACAACTTCATGTTTGAAAAGTCGACCATGCCACTTGCCTATGCCCTTTTTAATAAAAGGGAAAACTAACTTCATAATACAAGAACTTAGAGTTCGGGTAGGCAAAGATGAATCTCAGAAAACTAACGCCATAATTGAAGTTAGTGATTTATTGTTAGCAATCATTTTTTCTAAACTCCATGATCTTGTTTTACACCAGCACTATTTTATACTAATTATTATAAATAAGAAAGATAAAAATGACAAAAATAATTGAATACATTAATATACGCAATAGACTTTGTAAAATAAATTGTAGTATTTACACATTATGAACAGTACATAACCATTAAAGCATTACTAGTTGTCCATTAATTATGAAGTACTCGTGGACTTGTGTGCAATCAATTTTTTTTTGAAGTATTTTAAGAATTTTTTTTAGTTTTATTTTACCCCCATTGTTTTACTTCAGAACCCCTTTTTCCCTAAGATTATAGGAAAAGTGTTTTTGTTTTTAGTTTCTCAAAATGGAATTCTATTTTTGATATTTAAAAAATTTAATTATAAATAGTAAGGTATTAACAAAATTCTAGTAAGTGAGAAACCAAATAAATTTGGGATTGTATTGTATATTTTATTATTTGATGTTAAGATTGTATCTAGATATTCCAGATATTATGGTTTCTTGTTTTAAATAAAAACATTAATTTATTTTTTATTTCAAATACTAGTCAATTCATCTATTGCTTGATTCTTTTCCTTCAAAAAAAAGTTCCATCATTTTATTCATCCAGGATGTGTACATGGAGAAGATTTCCCTCAATCAGAACAAAAATTATTGGTTACTGGACAATTGATTCAAAGATGAATAGTAAGAAGATTGTTTTTCTATAAGTTGATAAAAAGACATAGAAAAATTAATCTTTTGAACTAACGTATTTATAACTTAGTGCCTAAGCTTTTGACTCACTCAAAACTGGGTTTTAAATATTTCCACATTTAATAATTTAATCCTTTTCATATAATTTGTTTTGAATCATCATTGATTATCCTATGTGGCAAAAAATATTGCTCTGACACAATACCAACACATAAAAATACTTTAAGGTATTGTGTGAATCTAAATATTCCAAGGAATTAGATATACCATAAAGTACTTTAGGGTGTTAGATGTACTAAAAATATTTTAGGCTTTTGGATGCATCTTAGCCTTTACTATTTTATTGTATTAATTTCTTTTACGGGACTTTTTAAATTTTTTTAATATTTATTCATGACCTTGCCTAGCTTACAAGTCAAGCGTCATTTTCGCCTACACAAGTAGATGATGGCCATTAAGACTTTAATGCAATGAAAATGAAAATGTATGACCTACAAGGCTGACCGTTGATAAAATAATGCAATGAAAATGAAAATGTGGTCCAAGAAGTTGAATTATACTTTTTAAAAGGATAAAGGTTCTTCTCATAAGTAACATGTTTTACGAGGCTACTCTATGACCAATAATTTTAACAAAGATGAGGAATAAGGTTAAAGAATAAGAGAAGTTAATTTAAAAATGTTCTTTTATTAAGGGGATAGTGTGAAAAAAACTAAAGAGTATAATAAATTGGGAAATATATATAATTAATCAAGGATAAATTGCAAAATAAATACAACTTGCTAATTAATGTTTTAGTTGAATTTCTTCTAATCTTATCACAAAAGATACCCTTCTGTAACCCCACATCTTAATTTGTCGGCAGGAATTGACCTGATTCGGAATCGGACAAGTATAAAATAGTGTGTGCGCTATAATTCCTGGATGTGCAAGATTTGATAAGTTTGATATGATCAATATGGGAAAATCTTCCTCCTCGGTCTTCTTCTTCTTGCTTCATTTCTTCACCATCACCTTGGCTTCCATTGATACAAGCATCACTACCGATAAATATGCACTTATTGCTTTTAAATCCTTTATCAACTCAGATCCATTCAATTCATTAACTAATTGGTCTACCTCTTCTTCTCCATGCACTTGGGATGGTGTCACTTGCAACAATCGTCATGGAAGGGTCAGTTCTCTTAATCTTGGAGGAATGAGTCTTAAGGGCACCATATCTTCCCATCTAGGAAATCTCTCATTCCTTGTTGAACTTAATCTCAATAGCAACAATTTTTATGGTAAGATACCAGAAGAGTTGGCTCAGCTACGTAGATTGAAACTATTCAACTTGAGTTACAATGAATTTGATGGGCAAGTTCCAGCATGGATAGGATATTTATCTTTACTTGAGCAACTAAATCTTCGAAATAACAGTCTTAATGGAATTATTCCACAGTCTCTATTCAATCTGTCAAGGTTGGAGACTTTAGATTTGGTTTATAATTTAATTGAAGGAAGCATTCCACTTGAGGTGGGTAGACTGGAGCGCTTGAAGATTTTACTACTTGGAGGAAATAAAATTTCAGGAATAATTCCCCAAACAATTTCCAACATATCTTCGCTTGAGTTATTGAGTTTATCTGTTAACAACTTGTCAGGTATGTTTTGGATTATTTTCAATATTTATTTTTGTCTTTGTCCCAAACTAGTATATTAGTTAGCAAGATGTTATCCTCGAGGAACATGGGTTTGTTTCGATTGTTTTTTATTTGTTTATTTTCGGTACTTTTATGAATATTCTTTTTATTTTTTATCAGATGGAAAAACCATTTGTATTCAAATTTTAAAATTACAATGTCATACCATGGGAAAAAGGAAGACTATTATAGTACCAGTCAAGTGGATCTAATGGTTCAAAAAATAAATGTTTATTGTATCATTAAAAATTTCCGAGGGGTTTTTTTTCAAATGGAGCAAGCCTTATAAAGAACATACCTGGAACATTCAATTTGATTTGGATAACTGAAATCACCTTTTAAGTTTACCGTCTATTGGTAAGTATTAATTTTAAAAAGTTTGTAGAGGTAACGACAAGAATTTTTCTGGCAGTCTCCCTTGCAAACATGTGTTTTGATACCTTTTAACGATGAAAAAGGAAGGACCAACTGGATTTCAAATGATTATACCTTTTTGGAAATAATAATTATTATTGTTTTGTTTTATCATTTAGAATATATTTGTGTTGTTTGTTTTTTTAAAAAAAAATGTGCCAATCTTATTGCATGTGTTTTTAATACATTACTTTGTTTCCCACTCATGAATGTTTGAAGGAGGCATCCCTAAAGCAATTGGCAATCTTTCCCAGCTAAAGAGATTGTATCTTGGAGTGAATCAACTTGTTGGTTCTATTCCATCTTCATTATTTAACATTTCAACGCTACAAGACTTTCAACTTGGACAAAATCATTTATCTGGTGGTCTCCCAACAAATGTGTGTTTTGGACTTCCAAAACTTGAAATATTTTATGTCCATCAAAATGACTTGTCTGGTGAAATACCATCAATTTGGTATCAATGCAAAGAATTGGTAGAGTTACAATTGGGTCATAACAAATTCAACGGAAAGATATCAAGTGACATTGGAAATTTGATCAAACTCCAAAGGCTATCTCTTCACAACAACAACTTGCAAGGTAAGAGTTTATAATTAGTAGTATAAGATTGTCTTAAATTCCCTTCAAGTATTTCACAATACCTTAGAAAATACTACAATCGGATTTTATTAAAAGAGGCAGTTGACTTTTTTGAGGAATTACTGAAATCAATTAAAAGAGGCCGTTAACTTTACTAATGGGCCCAATAAGATTGAGTTTCGTTGAGGCCCAATGCAAATATAGATTCACATTTTTGTAAAACCACATCAAAGAATTTTGTGCTATAGACCCTATTGTTTCATACTCAATCACTTCAATTGTAACCAAGACTCATATTATATTTTCATTTTTTGGTTGTATTTTCAATACATCATATGCTTTATTTTTATTTTGAAACAAAAAAATATACTCCATTTTATGAATTTGAATCTTTGAATTGATTAAAAAATATTAATCTATTATTTTTCTAACACGTAATTTGTACATAGAAATAAAAAATTAAATTTGAGAAAAAAATTTGCTAGTAAAACAATGATTTTGCTTATTTTTATTCATATATGAGTTAAATTAAAAATACTAAAAATGTAAAGAAGTTGAAGATTTCGTTACACTCGTCTCTGTCTTCTTTGGAGCATGCTCATCTCTTTCTTTTTTTAATAAATTATACATATGCATGTAAAAATAATTTATAAAAATAAAAAATGTGAACTGATATAAATTGTTAGTAGTCCTACTTTCAGAAGTGGGGAGGAAATAAAATTTTTTGTGTATAGTATATATTTGAATCATTGTAGTATCTAATTATAGTTAAGGGAGCATTAGTGTAGGGGTAGTTTGGAAAAAATAACTAAATATAAGAGATAAAGCGAAGAGGTCTTATTTTTATAATAAGGATCGAAGGTAGTAATACTTTTGCTGGGTTACCTTTTTTGAAACATGGGAAATGATGATTTTTTTAACAAAAAAGAATGTAATACTTTGATTTCTTTTAATTCCAAAGTGAATTAGGAAAAAATGTTACAATTTTAAGAATGTACAGTTAGATATGGCATGGTAATCAAGTTTTTATCAATGAAAACATCTTAATGAATGTGGAATGCTAGAAGAGTGACACTTTTTTTTTCCTTTTTGCTTTATGCAATAGAAAAATTTAAAAAGAACATATGTTGCTAAAAAAACTTCAATTTAAAAAAAAATGAAACACAAATATGTAAATATTGGATCTTTAAGGAAACATGGAAGTTAAAGGAAAATAACTTGAGGATGACGAAAAGGATTTGTTGGGATTTTAATTTTTTTCTGCCTTTTATTTTTCATTTTTTCCTGTATTTTATTTGAGAATGTTTTTAATTTGTCCTTTTTTAAATATTAGACTCTAATTTGTCAACAAATCTTACATTGATCCTAACAATGGAAAAAATGCCTTACATTGAAAATACTTAAGTGTAATAAATTATATATATAATACCGAACCAAAATAATTTGATTATTTTAGTTCAGTTAATTATTTTGATTTTTATTTGACATGACTTTCGATTTTTTGGTTTCTACCAAAAAATGAATGCTCACCCCTAATAATAGGTTATGAAGAAAGAAAAATAATCTAGAGAAATTTGAGATATAAGATCAATAAAATGAATAATTGTAATATTTTCATTGGACATAGTATATATAATGTAGCACTCCCGGAGTAAGCATGTATTTCTCAATAAACTGAGATAATCTATATGAAGAATGAAATGATTCCAAATTAATAATCCTAGCAATTTTAACAAATCTGTTGTAAATTAAAAAGTAAATAGGCAAAGAGAAGAGAAACTTTGAGAGGAATCAGAAAGTTTGAGAGGAATTCTATTCACTTTTTGGATATGTTGCCCTATTTATAGGCTTCTAAGTTGACCTCTAAGGGTCATGAGAAATGAATAGTACAATCAACATGAATGAATATACATTGTGACTCTTTGTACACACATTGTAACTCTTTATACCTTGAATACCTTTCTAGTTTCTAAATAACAATTCATGTATAGTATTTATGGTTTAGGAAATCAAGAGTCTATGGATATCCACTCTTTTAATGTATTTATAATAAAATCTAAATTATAGAATAATAAATTGAATTGAAGCATAACACCTTGTGAAATGACTATGGGTGACCTTGAGGTTCTTTTTATTTTTTGATTGAAGCTTTTTCTCATTTATTATATCTATAAATTTGACATTTATAACGTAAGAGTTAAAAAAGTTACAAACGAAAATTATATGGCATAGTAATTTTGTAATGTATGTGTTTGTCTGTTTTTTATGTGTTTGTAATTATATGGCACAGTACTTTTCATCATCCCTTTCGTTGCATAAACTTACAGTTTAATCAATTTTATCTTTAATTTATTATCATGAGAACAATTACTCTTTGAATGAAGTGAATATTTTTTGATAACTTAATATGAGCAAAGTTGAAAAGTTATTATAAATTAAAAATTAATAAAATTTAATGTTTTTTTATTCTATAAAACTAGTTATGAAAATATGTCAAGCTAAACTTTATTCGAATTAATAATCTTGCTTAGTTTTATTGAATCTAATCTAGAGAATAATAAATTGAACAAAAGCGTAAAATATAGTGATTGGGCCTTGTGGATAGCCCAATACAAACTGTATTAAAATACAAACAAATTTCATGTTGTTTTTCTTATTTAGTATATCTCTCAATTTAACAATTATTACCTAGTTAAAAAATTTACAGCAAGCAAAAATTATTTCGACACAAATCTCTCAACAAGCATAATTTACTTAACTTCATTAATATACTCAAGTTAATTTACTAAATCTCATACTAAGGATTAAATGTTATCTAAAAAAAGGATCAGATGAAGTATTACAGAAGTTTAATGTCATATATGTTTATTAAGAATTTTATATGAAAATAGTATGACCCATTTTATCTTTCTATTTACAAGTCCATGCTTTTTATAAGTTGTTGATGCTAATCAATTGGATCTGGACTCCAACCTCTTTAGCACGAGGTTCTCATTTCTTATTCTTGTCTTTTCATTGTTTTACCTTTCTATATATAGTAAAATAAATGTAAAGAGATTTTATTTGTTTGTCATATTATTAAAATTGTACACATTTATAGTGGGGCTTAAATATAGCTTGTGTATTTCTTGTGATTTTGATCCCAAAATAAAAGAAATATAAGACTATATATAAACTGATGGGACCACTTTTCCAGGAATTATTCCAAGTGAGATTGGAAATTTGACAAACCTCCAAATCATATCTCTTACATTCAACAATTTACAAGGTAAGATTTTAATTACACGATTGTTTTGAGCCGTGTGTGTGTTTTTTTATCTCTCAATTGAAAATAATTTTAAAAATGAGATTTTGTTTTTAATTTCTTTTTATAATAATAACTTTATAATTACTCTATTTTTGAAACATATATTTATTCATTTTTTTTACAAATGAAATATATATATTCTTTTTAAACTCATAGAAGATGACAATGAATGTGGTTTCATTTTGTCATTATATCTTTTTTATTCTTTTTGCGTGCTCATATTAGTTTAAGATTAAACATCAATGAACCTAGATAAACAATATTTTATTCACTTTTAAAATTGAAAGTCAAATTCCATAATCTCTCTTCAACATTTCCACTTTAAGAATTCAATATTTATTTAAAAAAATTTCAACCTTTCAAAAGTTCCAGTATCAATTGCAATGGAACAATGTTAAAAAAAATATTTGATATGTTTGATGCAATTTATTTTTCTTAATCAAAAATTTGGATCAAGCTCCAGTGGCTATCTTTTCAAAACAACAACTTGCAAGGTAGGAGTTTTAATTGTACCATTGCCTTAAATTATCTTCCACTATTTCATAATGCATTAGCAAATAATAATTTTACTAGATTACTTTTTTAATACATGGAATGTGATGCTTTCTTGAACAATAATTTAATTTCTTTTAATCTCAAAGTGAATTGTGAATAAAATGCTGTATTTTTCAAATTCTATGGTTGTATGTGACATTTAATCGTACTTCCAAATTCAGTGTAGGACAATAATTCAATGCCATGCAGACTGAAATGATTTCGAATTAATAATCTTTACAGTTTTAATAAATCTAAATTATAAAATAAGAAATTGAACTGAAGCATTAAAATCAGTGTAATGGACCTTATGGCTTAGCCCAATGCAAACCATGCTAAGATATAGATAAGTTTAGAGTTTTTTGGCAAAAAAAAAAGATATGTTTAGAGTTTTTTGAATTTTCTTTGTTTAAATAACAGATTAAAACAATAAATTTAGTAAATTATATATAATATATATTTTTATTTAGTAAATTATTAAATATAATTATATTTATATATTTATTAAACAATAAATTATTTAATATTTTGAATATATTATTATTTTTTTCATATATTATTAAATATTGTTATAATATATGTAAAAATTATTATATTATATTCAGATTAGTAAGTTATTAAATATTTTCGGTCAATTTAGTTAACTGAAAAGCCAAATTAAAATAGTTCGGTTATTTTCGTTTGGTTTGATTGAATTGGATTCAGTTTTTATTTGACATGAATTTTGGTTTTTCGGGTTTTTTCTGTTTCTTCCAAAAACCAAATGCTTACACTTAATAATAGGTTGTGGAGAACGAAAAATAATAAAAAAATTATGGGACATGAGATCATAAAATGAATAATTAAAATATTTTTATTGGATAAAGTATATATAATGTAACACTCCCGGAGTATACAAATATTTCTCAATAAACTAAGATAATGATTCAATGCTACATGAAGACTAAAATGATTCCAAATTAATGATCCTAGCAAAAGACCTAGTGAAATGACTATGGGTAATTTTGAGGTTTTTTTTCCTTTTCTTGATTGAAGCTTTTTCTTATTCATTATATCTATAAATTTAACATTTATAGCATAAGAGTTAAAAAAGTTACAACGAAAATTATATGGCATAGCAATTTTGTAGTGCGTTTGTTGGTTCATAATAATGTTGTTTATATATTTTGAAAATATTTATAATACATCTAATTCTTTCATCTAAATATAAATATTTAATTACTTTTTTACCAGTGAGATATATATTTATTCTCTTTAAGAGTTACATTAATTTTTTTAAAACTCCTAGAAGATGAGGATGAATATGCTTTTATTATATTATTATATATTTTTTATTCTTTTTTATTCTTTCCTATTTTTCATATAGGCTTCTAATTAAATGATAATACTTCAAAAATAAAATACATGGCTAGATATTGTTAGAGAACTTAACATATTGGATAAAAGAAATTTGACTTAAGTATTGTTCTTATTTATCCTATATTATCTTACAATGTGTAACCAAAAGCATTTTAATTCCTATAATTAAAACTTAAATTTAAACTTGATGAATTCGTAGTCAATTTCAAAGTTAAATCTTTGCAACTATTAAATCATTTAATGCACAATATAGATGCATTAGTTGTGCCTTTTAAATAGGTGAAATTAATATCATAATATCTCTTTAGCATATATTCTTAAAAGAATTTTAATGTCACACTTGTAATTGATATTGGAAGAGTCCTTTAAAATTTATTTCCAACAAAAACCAAATTATATTATATGAATTTTATGTCTCTCATTAACAAATTAATTCAATGTATTATTTACATAATTTTGTATGAATTTATTATAAACATGTTAATCATATTATCAATATAATTAACAAATATTTTTTATCTATTTACAGGTGAAATTCCTTCATGCATTTGGAACATGCCTTTTTTGAGACATATTGGTGTTGGCGTGAATAATTTAAATGGGAATTTGTTTGAAGAAATGTGTCATCAACTCCCTTTACTGGAAGCCCTTGATGTTGACACTAATCAATTAGAGGGAAGTATTCCAAAATTAATAAGCAACTGTACGTCTTTGGAAGAATTGTATTTGGGCGGTAACTTATTTACAGGTATGCACTAATTATGATATTCATTAATATTTTTCATCATTTTGCCCATATTGTTCAAGCATATGTTGGGGGCTTATATTTGTAACATAGAAAAGAGAAATTTTTATATACCTTTTGATCACAAAACTTAAAGTTAAACAACACATAATGGCCAAATGTGTTATGTCCATACTTTTTTTGAAAAAAAAATCTATCTCTTAATAACTTTATTTTTCTCTCTCTCCTCTAATATTAAAAGACAGGCAAATCTGGAGATTTTTTTGTTATTTATTAAATATATAAATTGCAGCATCTGTATTGTTTAATTGAATTTAAAATTATTTTTTATATTCTTAAAAAAAAAAATATTTGAGAAATTAAAAAATGTACAAAAAATTAGTTAGGTATTTATAAAATATTAGCTAAAAATTATACCTACAAAATTAAATGAAACTAAAAAAAACTTTGTTCAACCAAATTTAAGCTAAAACTAATGAAGGAAAATACATGAAGTTCTCAACAATTAGTTAAATAATTAAATTGCACCATTGTAATTCCTTTGGATTTAGATATATTGTTCTCTGTTCTCTTTTTTTATATGATAGTTTTTGAATAATTATTGAGTATAAAATCAAAACAAGTACACAAAAATCAATAGGAGGGAGAAAGAAAAGTATGCGTCGGTATACATAATTGAGGGACTTTTTTTAATCAGCTAATAAAAGTATACTAAATAATTCCTCGATTCAAATGTATTAAAATATTTTTCCTTGCATGAAAAATTATGTATTATATAGTGAAACTAAATTCATTATGGACTTGAATGCAATTACTAGAAGGTTCATAATTTGAACGTTAGAAGAAATCTACGTTTTCATTTGTTAATATATACGCATGCATTAATCAGCATAACACAAATATTTAAGTTTTTTATATTATTAGACACGTGTAGTTTTTTATAACAATATATATTCATTTGATCCCATTTAATAAGGTAGCGAAAAAAGGATTTTTTTTCTAGTTATAAATCTTATTATTAAACTTTTAACTTAAATGTAAAACTTTATCATTCATTTATCATTGTATGGAAAATTACTTTTTTGAATAAAAATGAATATTTTTTTATTACTTAGTAGGGCTAAAGTTAAAAAGTTATTATATTTTAATACATAATTGATAAAATTTATTATTTTTCTTGATTCTAATAAAACTAGCGGTGAAAACATGTCAAAGTAAACTTTAGCTCAATAGAAATATACACTAGGGATGAAGCTTAAGTACAAGTTTGGGGCTTAATCTCCATATAATTTTTTTTTTGCCTAAATTCAGGCTTGAGCCTTTAAGCAGCGTACCATGATTTGAAATGTTTTTACATGTGTACTTAAAATGTAGACATTTAAATATGCTTAAGAGATTAATCATTATATGCTTTGAAGTTTATCAAAGCAAGGTTTACGTATTGTAGGTTTTAAATAGGTTTGTATTTTATTCAATTAAAACTAATTAATATTTGATTTAATAAATTGAAATAAAAATTAATTCAAGAGAGTTATTATTTGAAATCTAAATTATAGGGATGAGTCCACTAGTTATACTCTATAAAGAAACACAACAATACAGCATAGCAAACATAAATGAAAATTGAACAATTAATATTATAACACTGTAACTATAACAATATAATAGTACTCTCTCAACAATGCATCAGCATCTCGCACGTTACAATGGTGTTGAAATGTGTGGTGAAAGGTAGAATGTTTAAAGGGGTGATAATTAAATTAAAATATAACATACTTATATATATATATATATATATATTAAAATTTAAAATAATAAATAAAAATAAAATGTATATGATTTTTTTTATACAAAAAAATGTATATGATTTAAACATAATTAAATTTTTCTATAGTTTAAACAAGTCAAACTAGATCTATCTGTTTTATACAATTAGGCTTTTATATATGTCTCAACTTCACCTATTTCTTAGAAAGATCAAATCAAGCTAGGTTCTAACTGAATCAAGTTGTAGACCCTTTAACATCAAGGGCCTGATGACCTATTTCCATTTTTGGACAAAACATATTAAAATAATTTATAAAAAGAATATTAGGATTCTCTCCCTTTAATATATTCAACATCGAAACATATTAGGATTTTGGGATGAGTAAGATAGGTGTATATTTTTTTGTTATAGTATATGTATATATTATTTGCAAACACCTTTTTATGTTATAGTGTACATATATATTATCTACAAACACTATTAACTATTTCAGCTTTTTATGAATCAATTTTTTTTGTGTTTCCAGGTTTTGTACCCAGGGATATCGACAAACTTATTAAACTTGAATGGTTAGAACTGGCATCAAACAGATTGAGTGGACCTATTCCTTCCAATATTTTCAACATTTCAACGTTAACATTTTTATCCCTTGGCAATAATTTCCTCAGTGGCCGTCTCCCATCATTTATAGGAATTGGACTTCCTAACTTGAAGAAGTTATTTCTGCGTGGAAATAAACTAACGGGACAAATTCCAGTAAGCATATCAAATGCTTCTAAGCTCATTGAATTAGATTTGTCATTGAATGGATTCAGCGGAGCTATACCCAATGTAATAGGAAATTTAACAAGCCTATTCAACTTAGCTTTGGATGGGAATCATTTGAATGGGTTGATTCCAAATACAGTTAACAAATTACATGGTCTTCAACGTTTAAGTCTTAGTAACAACAGATTGCAAGGATCCATTATAAATGAACTTTGCCTACTTAAAAGTCTAAGTGTATTGTATCTGGACAACAATATGCTTTTTGGAGCAATTCCAGATTGTCTTGGGAATACCTCTATGCAGAAGTTGAATTTGAGCTCTAATAAATTGATTTCTCATATTCCCTCTTCTCTTTGGAGTCTCAAAGATATCTTGATATTGGACATATCCTCTAATTCATTGAATGGGTTAATTTCACCAGAGGTATCAAACTTGATAGCAATTACACTATTGAACTTGTCAGGAAATCAAATTTCAGGAAGCATCCCTACAACCATGGGTGGCTTGCTAACTTTGCAAACCCTATCTTTGGATCAAAACAAATTACAAGGGCATATTCCTGAATCGCTTAGAGGCATGGTAAACTTAGAGTTCATGGATCTTTCCCATAATTATTTGTCTGGTGTGATCCCAAAATCCTTAGAGTTATTACGCCATCTTAAATACATTAATCTTTCTTACAATTTATTGCAAGGTGAAATTCCAAATGATGGCCCTTTTCAAAATTTTACTGCTCAATCTTTTATGATGAATAAAGATCTTTGCGGGAAATCCCAAGTAGGAGTCCAACCATGCAAAAAAGGAAATAAGCACATATCAAGAAAAGTGATCTTGATGATAAAATGCTCATTGCCTATCATAGTTGTCATTTTGGTTATTTCAGGCATTATCTTCTTAAAGAGTAAAAAAGGTGATGGTAATCATTCAACGGAAATGGATTTAATGAATTTGGATGTACCAATCAGGATATCCTATTATGAGGTTCTACAGGGAACAAATGGATTTGACACGAGTAATCTTGTTGGCTCTGGAGGTTTTGGGTCAGTATATAAAGCAATTCTTCCAAATGAAAATATTGTCGCTGTGAAAGTATTCAACTCAAACAAGGAAGAAGCATTAAGGAGTTTTGATATTGAAAGTGCTGCCATGTGCAATTTACGCCATCGGAATCTCATTAAAATCATCAGTAGTTGTTCAAATGATCATTTCAAATCTCTAATAATGGAATTCATGGAAAATGGGAGTCTTGAGAGATGGTTGTACTCTCACAATTATTATTTAGACATATTGCAAAGGTTGAACATAATGATTGATGTGGCAATGGCTTTAGAGTATCTTCATCACGGTTCTCCAACACTAGTTGTTCATTGTGATTTGAAACCAAGTAATGTTTTGTTGGACAAAGATATGGTAGCTCATCTTAGTGATTTTGGTATCGCTAAATTGTTTGGAGAAAGTGAGCATGAAAAATATACCAAAACGTTGGCTACCATTGGCTATATGGCACCAGGTAACAATTTCATAATAATTTTTTAGATTTATTTTTATATTCTTTTGTTTTGTTTGTTCTGCTTTATAAAATTTTACATCCTTCAATTTCCAGCAAATATTTTACATGTTGATGTGTAAATATATGAACTGAAAGTATAAATGAAAAGTTGAACCACAAACCTTATGTTTGTGACATCATGACTTTTATACTAATAATTCAACGTAACATATAGAGTTGGATCAAAAGTTGTTTCTGTACAAGGAGATTTGTATAATATACTAATGGTATTTTGCTAGTGGAAATATTTGCAAAGAAGCAAACGGATATCATATTTATTCAAGGATTAAGATTAAAAGATTAGGTGAAAGGATCCACACCACATTTAATCACCAATATTATAAATACCAACTTTTTACATAGAGAAAATTGAAATACCAACAAGATACTATATCATACATATATACATATATATATATATATATATATATATATTCTGTTTTTGAGTTAGTATTAAATTGTTGCATTGACTTATTTGAGGTAAGGCTTACTATAAGTGATATTCTGGTATCACTAAAAAAAAAGCAAGTTTGCATTTATCAAAATATTAGAGGTGCCCACAGCATTACAATTGTTAATTATATTAGTTTCTATTTCTTACCTCTTTGGTTTGGTTTGTTTTTGAAATATGCAATTGAAAATCAGAGTAGAGTGATGATGTTTGCCATAGTAATCCATGAAGTATTTGAAATTTGAAATTTTCTTGACCATAAGGGTTTTGAACATCTTCATATTATTTGAAAAGTGCACTATTTTATCTTGCAAATAAGGAAAAAAAAGGAATAATAGGAACTTGAAAGTGCACTGTTTTTTTCCTGAAGATTCCCATATGTTGTTTGAAATTTGATTTACTTTAATTCTTAATTTACAAATTTGTTGCTTGAAACTATCAAAGGAAGGAAGGGATTTTCTTAAGTGATTGGAAGTGAGCCCTGCATTTTGCTTTATTTCTCCTCTATATCTTACTTTCACTTTAGAAACCTTTAATTTTCTTAAGTGATTGGAAGTGAGCCCACTTAGTAAATATTTTTAGAGAAGTTCTTGAATAGCCAAAGTAATATCAACAAAGCTCATGAATAAAATATATTCCCTGGAGTCATGTTGATTATCTTTGGTGAGTTTTGGATATATCAAATTATTTATTTCTTTTTATTCATTGTCTTTTGTGAGGTTTGGATATATCAGGTTATTTATTTCTTTTTTAATAATTTTTTGTTTTTGAATGTTTGTTTCTTTATTGAAAATGAGTTCACATGGGATAATTCATGGTAAAACACTGGAAAATGGATTTATTGAAAATGAGTTAACATCGAAAATATTTTATTTCTATGTTAGCAACGACATTTAAAATTATGAATATTAATCTATATAATAACAAAATGTTAGCAACAACATTTAAAATTATGAATATTAACTATATAATAATTTATGCCTTGATGTTTAACAACTTGAATTGACCATACAAAAGAAAAGTTTAATAACAAACCTTATGTTTTTGATATTGTGACTTCTATACTAATAATTCAATATGACCTATAGAGTATGGATCAAAAGGAGTTGTTTCCCCCAAAGGAGATGTGTATAGTTATGGGATTTTGCTAATGGAAATGCTGACAAGGAAGAAGCCAACAGATGAAATGTTTGTGGAAGGATTAAATTTGAAAGATTGGGTGAGCAAATCCATGCCACATTCAATCACTAATATTATAGATGTCAATTTGCTACACCTAGAAATTCAAAATACTAATAATATATTACCTTATATCTCATCAGTTTTTGAGTTAGCATTAAATTGTTGCATCGACTTACCTGAGGCACGACTTACTATGACTGATGTTGTAGTATCACTGCAAAAAATCAAGGCTTTGTTTATCCAAATATGCTAGAGACACCACTACCAGAATAGCTGTTAATAAAAATTTTATCTACTATTTGTGTAACCTTGTGATTTTTTATTTGTACTAAGCAATCTAGTAAATTGAAATGATTCTGTCTATACTGTAATAGTATATGAAGTATTTGAAATTTAAAACTTCCAGAGTTGATTATTTTGGTTTTAGATTTCTTCATGTTTCATTTTTCGTTTTATCATTTTGGATTTAAATAGTAAGAAATTTGAATTCACTCTCTTTGTAGAGGGAACTTGCACAATTAGAAATTTGATTTCAAAATATAAGGATTTCAAAATTAATCAAACTGAGTCCTATTTTTCCGTTTTATCCTCTAACATATGTATTTTGCACTGCATTTATATTTACGTTGCATTCTCCAAATGACTTCTTTTAGAATTTAGATTAAGATGTCATGTCATGTGGATACCTAATGATTAGGTTGGCCATTGAAAAATAGGTTAAAAGACAAAAATGATAAGTTTTCTCTAAAGGATATTAGATACCTAGAAGGCTAGAAGTTTTCAAAGGGAAAATTTTACTCTTAAAATGTAAGAAATGGACAATTTTATCCTAGAAGTTTAAAAAATGTGGCAATGTTGCCCTGCCATTAACAGACCTAATGATCAACATTTTTTAAATAAATTATGCTGGAGTTGAAAGAAAAATGCCTTAAAAGTTTTTCCCTAAGGGACATTACTCATATCCTATTTAATTATTTAGCTTTATATCCTATTTAATTATTTAGCTTTTATAATCTCCTCAAATTAGTCAATCAAATTTTACATTAAGGACTTCATGTGGTATTTTTTTAATTTATAATGCCATTAAAATATGAAATTCATGTATCACCCTTACAAAAAATTTCCATCCCACCTAAGCCAAACCGCCAAAAAGAAAAAATATTCGCCGCCGGCGTAACAGTGGACCTATGCATGCCAAGAATTCTTGCATGCACTGCCACCTTCTCTTTCTTCTTCCCAATTACATCACTTGAAATTATTTTCAATCCTTTTTCCCTGAAAAAAGTGCCTCCTCTTATTTCTCTAACAAACACTAACTACCAAAATTTTTAGAGGATTAGTTACATTTTCTCATATTATAGGAGTAGAAGTAATAAATAGTTTATTATGATATATTGATATTAATATTATTTGTGGAATACATAATAACCAAATAAAAGATATTTCAATTGAAAGATATATTAATCTGATTAAAATAATAAGGATATAGTTAAAATTCAAATTTGGAAAACAAAATAAAAGTCTAACAATAACAATAATAATGAAGATAAAGAGAAGCACCGTTCATTTTGGTTTTATAACCGTGTGAGCTGAGAATTGCAAACAGCGGTACTGCGGGTGGGCCTAGCCAGCAAGGCCGTAGATGAGGAGGCCGCATCCCTTGCGCCGTGACCTTCACACCTTTCCTATTTTACATTCACAAACATTCATATTAACTTGTCATGAATTTAAGCGATTCCTTGCATCAGCTGATTTATTTTAAGAGGATTTATTTTTTTTTGCCTAAACGAGAAGACATTATATTGAACTAAAACGAAAATACAAAGATGAAGAAGTACCAATCCAAGCAAACCAACCTAAGAACAAACAAAATAAAACTCAACCCTAAGTAAGCAAACTAAAAAACAAGCAAATAAAATATCCACAACACAGTAAGAAAAGACTCCAGCGACCCTAACAAATAAGTCATTGACGGCAATGGAGCTCGATGAACCCGATTGAACAGGTAAGAGCAATCCAATGAAGTTTTGACAAACCTCCCGGCTGCCAAGTCTACTTCCATGGGAATCAATCAATAGAAATGGTTCCTGAAAAGATTCCTTGAGGAAAGAAGCTCAAAGAGGACTAACATATATGAAATTAGAAAGGCATACTCATCCATATAAATGATACTCCAGCCCATAAATGAATAGTGATTCCATACCCACTGTACAGGCTTATGAGTTGCCCGACAAAAGAATAGTGTATCCAAATATACTGAACAGGCAACTATCAAGCCGTTGATAAACAGCAAATACAGACCCACTGAACATGCCCAAGTAAGAGATTCTACCAAAGCCTTCATATAGACTTGCCTTGAAAATACAAACCACCAACACGACAGCCTTCAGCCAAGCGGAATCAACCACCAACAAGCCATTACTCATTTTATCACAAGATTCAACCAACAAGAAATGAACATTAAGAGCGTCACTGCCTTTTCTTATCCATCTAATCCTAATCCTCATCAATTCAAACAGACCAGAGACCTCAAATGTAAAATTCCACAAGCTACAACATGCTCTGAATACACAATTATAAACCATGGCCACCCTGAATCTGAAAGAAAACCTTGAAGCCTCTGGATTCAATACATCAACATAAATAACAATCCTCAACGAGATGAATGCACCAAACAAGTCATCCCCACAACCCTCCAGAACCCTCAAGACCGAAATAACTCTGGGAAAGCCAATTGGAATAGTAAGAAAATTGCTTACTGCAGACACCCGAGCGAGCACCAGTATTATCGCAGAGAACTTCTGCCCTCCTTTCACGCTGATTGCCCTTTCAACAAAGTGAACCCTAGTGTGTCCATCGGCCTTCCAATGCAATGAATAGGGCAGAACCATAGGAACCAGAGCTCGTGCAACACCCAATTCCTCACAACTCCCTAGATAGCAAGCGGCAACACTAGTTGCAAGCTTCACAGACCCTACAGACACGGCCACAGAGGCAGGGTAGATGACAACATCAGATTTGAACCACCGATCAACACCGATTTGGACCAAACCCTTGTTACTACACATCCACCAAGTCCCTGGAGGAACCCAACGATGGTCGCCATCAGCGCTCGCCATACCAGAACAGAAAACACAGCCGTCGAAGCAAACAACAGTCTCCATCGATAAACTCGCCCCCAACTGATCTACCATGGAAATCCTGACCAATACTTCCACCATAGAGACACATCCATGAAGCTCGGTAGAAAGAGAAGGAACAAAACGTCCATGATACACCTCGACGCTGCAAGAATGAGACCACACAAAGGGGAAAGAAACCCTAGCAGAGCAGGGAGGAAAACGAGACGCCGCTCGAGAATAATTATTTTAAGAGGATTTATGCTGTGAAGAGTAAGCGAAGCATGAAAGATCAGATTCATTTCATAACAATATATTTGGATTAGCTTATTTTCAATAATTTTACATGTTTCCAACTAAACATGTAATATGGGTTTTATATCGATTTACTTAAAAAATATTTTTAAGTGCCTTTTGGGCTTTACCCAAACAAGCACTTATGTCTATTTGTAATAGCTTCTTGAGACAGTAATTTTAGATAGTAGATTTTGAATAAAATTGATTTTGTGGAATTAATTATGCTGATAATTCAGAATACTTGAACGGTCATCATAATCACTTTTCTATCATAATTTTGAGAAAATGTATTTTTCAATGTAAAAAAGAGGTTTATTTTTTAAATTTAAATATAATAAATAAAGTTTACTTTATTAATAAAATAATAGAATTCTAATATGAAAATGGAAAGTGTACAATAGCTTGAAGTCTGATTACTGATAATTCATTCATTGATGCGAATCAGTTGTTTCACTCTGCGGACTGTTACATTACAAACGACAATGTCTTAGTCGGACATAAAATTTACTGAAAAACTTGAAATTTATGATGGGCCCATATCTAAGTGTTCATTAATTGGGCTATTGGATTATAATTATTACTGGTCTTCTAATATAAATCATAAACGATTGAGGAGGATTTCTGTAAAGATTTGAAAACTATTATATTTAATATCACAGATTTGATTTGATTTTATTTTATTTTCTTAGCATTAATTAATATCATGGTTGAATCTAGTGAAAGGAAATAATTCCTAGTATGGTGAACTAAGGTTCAGAACTCTGCTAAGAGATATTCTCATATTAAGTATTCAACAGCACTTCAAATAAAAAGTATAGTGCTTAAGGAAAAGAGTTGAAGTTATTATTTTACACTTAATTAAAATATAAACTTGTTTTGTGCTAGTAACTAAATTACATGCTTGATTTATCTTTTTTTTATATCGATAAAATAATTATATAAAATATATTATATGTTTATATTTGTAAGTTTTAGAATTGAATCATAATAAGTTTTGCATTTTTTTTATATTTTTATCCATTGAACTAATCTAAACCATACAATGGGGCAAAAAAAAAACTAACGCAAACCTGCATGCAACAAACAATATACAACAAACCATTGTTACTACATAAATCACTGATAAGCAAATTACATTCTTAAAAAACTAAGTTAATTTCAGAAACAAAAAAATGTAATAAAAACAAACCACTATTTTTCTTGCATTGTTATTTTGATATCACCAAACAGGTTCATACATCCAATTTGTTACAAATTTAGAGTTGTCGAAGGTATGCCAAATTTGTCAAAATATGACCTCATTGCCTCTCTTGTACCTGTTGGCAAGGAAATACCCTTTGACTTAGCCCACTTGAAGGCCCCTTCACCGTACAAGAAGCTGTAGATAATACAAGTCGCGAACTGATATTATTATAACAACGATTTATTCATGAAAAAAACTTCGAAGGTGGCTATATCAAATGGACTTGAGACTGACACTGAATATTAATTAGTACCTAAAACTCAGCAACAGCCCCAAAAGCTCCAGATTAATTTTCCATCACATTCTACATTACCATCACAGTGATGCGATCTAAGTCCCACCCACTTCGCCTTACTGGCTCATATTTAATCAATGGAGCTAAGAAAAGGTTTTCCTCCGCAATCGGAGCTATTGAAAAAGCAAAAATTATTCTACTTATGGGTAGCAAACTCAAAATGAGATCGCTTCTCAACAAGAGCCTGAAATTGCAACATAACAAAAAAAAAGTTACCAGTTAGACTCATTAATAAATTAACCAAATACCAAGTTCAATCACAATGAACATGAAATCATAGTTTATGCTGTGGTATTAGATATTTATAACAAAATCTTATTTTATGATGAACCCTATAAACAATGTAAATCTTATTTGATCGATGTCAAACAACTTTAGTAAAAGGAACCGTGACGATTATACATAGAGCAGATTGCTGAAGAACCATACGATAGAACAGCCTTAGAGTTTATTGAAAATACAGAAGTGGCCACTGTGATTGCGAGATCATTGAATGATTAAATTAAGGGTAGTTTCGCCACTGAAGAAAGTCAGAATACCACATCAGTTTCATTGTCTCCCCTTAGAATTTGTAAAACTGATTGGCTGATAAATAAAAAATTTATTACCGTCACTTGCGGGGGGGAAAAAGAATCTATTACCGTCACTTGCAGGCAACGGAGGGAGCTTGGTGAATGTGTGGAACGGCCAAATAGGATTGGCCCTGTTATGTCCTTGTCATTTTAAGGGAGTGTTCATCTCATCCAGTTTAATGACATGTAAAGAATTTTTTATTCACTTCTATTTCTATTTATAAGTCATATCATTTAATGTGAATATACAATTTTGCCCTTTATTTATTATGGACCCTAGTCATAATAAATATTAAAAAATAATAAAATTGAAATGTTGAATTTGAAAATGAAATTTAAAGATTTCTTTGATTAATATAAAACACATTCATGATTTATAAATAGAATTGAAGTAATATCTCTACCCTTATAACTGTGCAATCAAAAGTTCTTTCACGGTCTAAACCTATACCCTACTTGGTGCTCCAAGATGTCTTCCCTTTTTATCTGTTTCTTGGAAGATTGAAAGATGAAAGGGTGCCTGTTCCTTTGTTCATATGCTGTGGCAGAAGATACATTCGTCCTTTCATGTACTAGATAATTTTGTCTTCCATCTGCATTAAATAGGTACTTTGTGAACATCTTTCATTCCCCTACATTGAATTTATTAGTTGTGGGATGTGGAGTTCATTTATGACCCCCTTCTTATATATTCGATCCCTCTTCATTTACTCTCTGCCTTCCCTATTTCCTAGTTTTAATATTGAAAGTTTATGTCAATCTATTTTGAGATTTATATCATGGTGACAAAATAATACACTTTTTTAGAGCCAATATGTATATCACCTCATCTTTATACCCATTTTTCTAAGCAACTTTTTAAAAACCCTATCTACAATAGGTGAAAGTAGAATAAGACGATGTTAAAAAATGGATTATTGGTTGGTTTTGCATTTTAATAACAATGTATCAAGGATGAGAAAAACACCCTGCCTTAAGTGAACAAAAAAGATTGCCTGTTTTATCACATTTTTTAATTAGTTATCTTCAAGAAAATGTCTTCTTATAGTATGCCTCAGATTGTAAAAGGTGTTTAAGTTATATCATAATGAAAACTAAATCAAACTTAATTTTGTTAGGATCTTATCCTTCAGTATTAGTTTTTAAAAAAATTCTTCGAAGGCTAAGGCAATTACTATTAGCTCGGGCTTAAAAAATGGATTCTTATATTAATACTTGTGCTTTTTGAAAAATACAGACAAATAATGTAATGAAAATCCTAAATAAATACAGCGGAAACACACAAATCCTAATTTAAGTTCACACTTTTATCAAATCCCTAATAAGGCCTACAAGGCTTATTTGATATTTTTGAATTTTATAATTTTATTAATATACCCTATTCTTTTATCTCTTTTTTATGGTCTAACACTTTTTTGGACTAGATACACGTTATAGGTGGCTCATGATTAAGAGGGAAATTATTTAAGCTCTTCATCAATGTTCATTTTTTGATTGATCGGGTATCTGAACATTGTTGAAGGCAAAAATATTATTAAATATAAAGTTTATATTTTGCTAGAAAGGGTAATATTGTCATGTTTCATATTTTCCTGCATATTTTCCTACCATTTTAACCTAACAAAAAATAAATTTTCCGATCGTCAAACCATTTTCTATTCATGTGTGTACCAAACATCTTTACACAAAAAAATTTTCATCTTATTTCCTTTTTTTCCTTTCTATTACAATCTATTCTTTGATTCAAATGGGACCCTAAATCTATGAAAAAATTGCCATCCAAGAGGTATCGCTCAATAATATCATTGAATATTCTCTTCAAACTTCCTCTACATTTTTTTCAAAAAACTCCAAACTGTTTAATATACCCCCATCATCCATGCATCCAATGAATTTCAACGTATGTTTACAAACATGCTTAAAACAATTTTTTACCATTTTGTCTTCAATAGATATCACTTTAACTATTCTTCATATGCATCACAATCTTATCTTTTTACTACCACTACTCTATACTCCTATTGTCCCTTTAAAACATAATAATTTATATTATATAGTATTACTGGTCTTATAATAGTTTTTAAAAAACTTTACTTTAACCTTGTTAGGTATTCTTTTTTATCACAAATAACTTCATTGGTCTTTCTCTATTTAAATCACTCAGTTTGATTTTTATGATTAATGCCTGACTAATTTTGCCATATTTATTTAACCTTTGTGGTTCCTGGAATGAATGATTTGATCTTTCATTTTAACCTTTAATTCACTTCTAAGTTGTTTGGAGTGAAATGAATTGGAACTTTGAGGTCTCCTATGGCTTGCGCATGAGTGATGATATTAAAAATATGGTCCTTGTCCTCATGGCCGAATGATCAACAGGATAAACCATCTTCTCCAAAAGGACTGGATGGTTAGAATTAACCATGTATATCGTGAAGGCAACCGGTGTGCAGATTACCTGGCGAATCATGCCCTCTCGATGGACCTGGGTTTTCACTACATTGAAGAACCTAATGTAGCACTGAAGCTTTTCTTACGCGAGGATGCACTTGGTATAGGCAGGAAACGATTCTGTTGTTCTTGAGTTTTTTTTTTTTACCTTCCTTGTAAACAAAAAAAAAATATGGTCCTTGATGTGATAAGGATACTTACTTTTTTTACGGGACAACTTTTATTTTTTTTTGTTTGTTATTTGTGTCCTTACATAGCTCTCAAGTCTAGCACGTCATCTGCCGACAAATGTGGATAAGTCTGAAAATGAATCTCACAATTGAAATTCGTATTTTACACTTGTTGTTTACAACCAATTTTTTAAACTTTCATAATTATTCTAAGATGACTTTTCATTAGATTTAATTTTCTCCACTTTAAGGTATTAAGAACATTGGCGTGAGAA